>CABHPP010139025.1:0-44606 GCA_902168425.1 Peromyscus attwateri | reverse complement strand
ACACACACACACACACGCTCACATAATTAAAAAATTTCAATTGTCCATGATGATGTATCTTTTTAATTATAAAATATAGGTTTCTGTGTGTATCTTTATTGAATTTTGCCAAAGATAGGTTTGGGGCATGACATGTGGCTTAAGCCATCAGTAGTTGACGTTTTTGTACTGCATATTGATACTGGACTTGCCATTTCCTTCTGGAGGTCTGTTTTAATTCATTTTTAATTTTTTTAAGCCATGTATATAAACTAAGAACTTGTATGTATTAGTTGTCTTTCATTACTGTTTGTTGTTTGTTTTAAATCCCTTCTACCTTTTTCTCTAAAGTCTGTTTTGTCTCATGTGATATATTTGAACATTTTCCAGCACTTTGGGTTATTATTTGCTGGGAGATTTTATTCTGTACTTAAGAAACTAACATTGGTAGCAAGTGCTTTTGGAGCTTTTTTTTTTTTTTTTTTTTTTGTGTAGGTCAGTTTGTTGAGTTTGATTGCCTGTGTCATTTCTAAACAGATAAATATCATTGTGTTTTGTTTCAGTTTCAAGTTTCTTATTTCTATGGATCACTGATTGAGTAAAAGATGGCTTTACCTCGACTCACAGGAGCCTTGCGCTCCTTTTCAAATGTCACCAAGCAAGATAATTATAATGAAGAAGTAGCTGACTTAAAGGTAAATGTTTTTAGGTGAAAACCATTAAAAAAAAGAGTATGGGTGAGTATTTGACATTTCTTTTTTTATTTGTATGTGCTTAAAATGGACATTATATCTTGTTTCTGTCTTGAGAAGGAGATTGAGTATACGGATGTTTTCACAGAACTATACTTAAGCACCTCTGACTATTATCAAAAGGAATAATCACATACAGGCTTTCATGTTTTCTGTTGTTTAGGCCTCTACCACAGTTAATTTTGTGATTTAGTTTACATTTATTTTGAATCAGCTGGGTGTGTTTTTAGGTATCCTGTTAAACTACTTACATATGAAAAAAAACATTGTCTGTACCTTAGCATGGGACATATAAATATTAGTTTCAAGCTCCATACCTGGTCTCATAGTTGACTTGTCCATGTAATTGGTAAGAGTATATTCAAAGCTTAAAGAAGTTAATTGTAAGGCCTTTTTATGATCAAAACTTTAGAAATAAATACTAGTAATAAAAATTTATGGAACTCCAGATTCTTTTAACTGTTATATAACTAACTGAAAATGACTGATGTGGACAAACTCGCTTACATGAATCAGCTTTATAATACATAACACTAAGTTTACGTTCACTGTAAACATAGTTTCCACCTGGACAATGAGGATAGCACTTTGGAGCTTTATGGAAAGAATGTCAGTCACTTTTCAGATTGATTCAATGACTGAAATTTCTGAGCCACAAATTAGGGTTTATGGTTTCATAGTGAATTTCTTCTATATGTAAACTTACTTATGTAAGTAAGTTTTATAAAATAGATCACATGGAATTATAAATGTAATGTTATAAAAAGTAAAAGTATATTATACCAAGACTTACTGAAAATTCTATGTAAAATATTTGTGAGACTTCGAAAAGTCCTTAATCTATAATACATTAATTTATATAGAATAATATAAAACACCATAGGCTAGGTAGCTCTGCCAACAAAAATTTTGTGTTCTATAGAGCTGGAGCTGTAAGTTCAGGATCAAGACAGATTCTTTTCCCTGAAAACTTCTCTGTGGCTTATAGATAGCAGCCTTCACACTGAATCTCCCAGGACTTTTCCTATGTAGAAACATATCCCTGGTATCCTTGAGTGTCCATAGTTTGTTTTTCTGTAATTAAACCAATCAGGTGGGATTATGACCTGACATTAATGGCTTTCTGAGGTAGTGGAGGTTAGAATTTCAATGTGAATTTTGAGGCGAAGCAGTTAAGCACATAATATAGATTTTTACTAATTTGCAAATGTAAGGAGTTTACTTATTTTAATCTTTAAATTGCAATATTTCTTTCTGAATATGATTATATTATATACTGTTTCAGAAATTAATGATCAAAATCTGTAGTAATTTATATATATAAATATGCATATATACATATATATATTTCATATTAAGAATGAAACTTATAGAGACTTAAAATCTGTAAGTGATAGATTGACTTCTAGTAGAAAAATTAAACGTTTGGCAGCATGTTCAAGGTTTATAGTCCTCATGTATCCATTATGTGTGGAAATATAGGAGGCAGTTTATGAATACCTCAATGCTTTTCTTTAAAAGAAAAATTTAAAACAGTTTCTATAATTTTTTGCTTCTCAATTGACTATATTGTAAAGTGAAAATCTGATTTGCTTATAGGCAGAAACTTCATTGATGCAGTCTTTATACAGTGTTACAGTTAATCTCTTCACCTATAGATTCACCCAGAAAGCAAAATTATTTATTACCAGTCTTTTGGTAGAATTCCCTCTACTGATGCAGAATTGTGTCAGACCATAAAACAATCTTCACAGTGATTCTTACATTTCTCACAGTAATTAATATAAGATTATAATCTATATTCCTAATTAACATTAATATCATATACTTTGTTTTCACCTTCCTAGGGCCTTGCAAATTATTTTGAACTGGTAATAATATGGAAGATTCTTGCAATTTAAAAACATAAAGATTGCATACTTTTCCCCCATGTCATTTCATTTATTATTGTAGGATTTTAAATACTTTTGCCTCCTGAGGAAGGAAAATGCATGTATAATGAACTTTATTTTAATGTGAAAATGTTCACCATATACAAAAGTACGGATGAAAGTAAAATGAATCATTTTACCTGTGACCTTATTATAACAACCGAAGTCTATTTCAGATGCACCTTTTCCTGCTCTCTTCTTAATCCAGATTGACTAACCTCATTTCAAATTAGAAAATTGAAGCAGGAGAGTAATGATTAATGAGCATCGTCAGTATAAGCAAGAGTAAAGTTGCAGTTTTTTACTTGACTTACCAGTTCTTTATTTTGTTAGATTGCTTCATGACTTTTATCTATGGATCAAAGCCAGGGATCTGACATGAAATTTATATTGCATTCTGTAATCAATTCTTGAGAAGGAAAAGATTTATAGTTTCAAGAAAAGAGTGTATATAGAAAACAATCTATGTCTAACCTTTAGTTCCAGGGTCATACTTTGGAAAACAGTCCTGTTTAAATGTGTTGAACTGATTAACCGGGGGCTCTAATAGTCTTCAAATGTCTTCTGTCAAAATGTATTTTTATGGTCATTATAACTGTTAAAAACAAACAGAAAAAGGGAAGGAATATGTGGGATGTTTTCATGTTAGCTTAGGAATGTTGAACTTTCTACTTTGCTATATGGATGATCTTGTTTTATAATTAAAACAGTAAACATGTTTATTTTAAAACATTTTTTTCCTTGTGCAGCTCAGTTTGTAACCTGTAAAATCACAATTAAATTATATTTAATTGTGAATAATGAATTTACATATGAGTAGATACAACTTTGAATTCTGGGTAGTGCAAAATTGATATTATGTAATGTAAATTATACATGATAAATAATGGATCGGAGAAAAACTAACCAGAATATCTCTATATTATACTCTCTTTTTCAGATGAAGCGATCCAAGCTTCATGAACAAGTTTTAGATTTGGGCCTCACATGGAAGAAGATAGTCAAATTTTTGAATGAAAAACTAGAGAAGAATAAAATGCAAAGTATAAATGAAGACTTAAAAGATATACTGCAAGCTGCAAAACAGATCGGTATGATCCTTAACAAAACCAATAAATAGATTCCTTATAAGCTGTATTTTACCATGTACCTTAGTAGTATATGGTAAAAGTCTACTGTTTCCTACTAAATATTCACAATTATACAAGACAGTCTTAATCTGTTAATGAATGTAGGACAGTGTGGCAGGGGTAGAAGTAAACAACCAATTGTATACAATTAATAGCTCCATGAAACAGTGAAAGTTCAGTATCCCAACAGGTGGGATATAGTGACCACCTAGTGCACAAGTGAATGGTGGGATATACCTTGTACATTGACCACTTCAGTTCCCAATTTCTACTTACATTCTCATTAATTGATTATAATTAAAGAAACTTGTTCTTTGAAATTATATTACTTGATACTTAATGCAAGCTTACTTTCAAGGTTAAAAACAAAACTAAATAAAATAACTGAATTTGTAATAAAATTTATGTACATTGAAATTTGTGGTATCATTACAGTTTTTTGATAGTTAACACTACTGTAGTTCCATCTTTTTCAAATTTATCAGGTTTATACTTCCAGAACTCTGAACTTATTTTCTGTCTCATATATTTCTGGCTGCCCCCAAATCATCCTTGCTTTCACCAGTGAGCTGCTGACTGGTAACTTTCTCTCACTTCCTCACATTTTCCATGTCTGTACTGTACATGCTACTCACTGTACTGTGAAAAGTTTCCTTACCATAGTGGAGACAGATGCTCCTTGTCATTTGAACTCAGCTAGAATATTGCTTCCTCACTAACCTTCAGTAGCCATCCAAGTCCAAGTTGTCATGTAGCAATTTTTCTTTTTCTTTTTTCTTTTTCTTTTTTTTTTTTTTGGTTTTTCAAGACAGGGTTTCTCAGTTTAACAGCCCTGGCTGTCCTGGAACTCACTCTAGACCAGGCTGGCCTCGAACTCACAGAAATTTGCCTGCCTCTGCCTCTCAAGTGCTGGGATTAAAGGTGTGTGCCACTACTGCCCGGCTGTAATTTTTTTTTTCCATTGTACAGCTCTCCAAAATATTTATCATTATATTGTTTTTCTTGTTGATATTTAATTGCTACCAGGATATAAGTTTCATGGATCTTATTTTGCTTGTTCATGCTTTGCTCAGCTTGGACTAGTGCCTTGTGTATTTTAGAACCTTAATTAGATTTACTTGGCAAATCAGTGGACAAGTTTTTCTCAGGGGATCTCTTCGAAGAGAGAGTTTAGATCTTTACACACTGAGATTGGTAATTTTCTTCCTTACTCCAATATTGGTGAGTGTTTCAATTATATTTCTTTTAATTGAAGACTATGATCATCAGATGAAAAGAAATTAGTATCTGGGCTTCAGTATGTCATTTAACTATTATTGGTCTTTAATCCAGTATAGTATTGAATTAAATGTCCTCACTGTTAGACTGAAAATACAAAGTAAAGGATATGCATGCTTTTGCCTTTTATCATTTCCTGAAGTTGTAGATCTGTAGGAAAATTTAGTTTGCATGAGTCTAGGGCAGAGAGACTACAATGTGAAGACATTTGTGATAGCATTTGACAGAGTCACACTGTATTTTAAAAATATTGAAAAAATAATAGTAAACATAGAAAATGCATGGTTTGCCCTGATTTGATTTAACCCTTCTGCCTTCGTTATTTTCATTTATAGGATATTGAGTCTATCATGGTCTGACTGAAGTCTTTTAAAATACTATTCTTAGCTCCACTATAATAATACTTCAGAATACTTAATGAAATCACAAATGGAATTTTGAGTTTACTAAGTACCAATTTTTTTAAATTATATTTAAGAAAATAAAATTAGACTATTTGTCCATTTATCACTGTTCGTAAGTCAAACAAACAACAAAAACAGTTCAAGAGGCCAAAAGGATTCATACAGTACAGATGGAAACTAGACTATAGGAATCACAAGTGGCAGACAAATGGGTCAAAAGAACCTATAGTTTCCTAATTATCTCTAAATGTATATCTTCCTCAGGAGCAGAATAAAGTGTTTGACTTTAACAACACAATTGTTTTATTCCAGTTGTTTTATTTATTTTTTTATGTTTTATGTTTTATTCAATTGTTTTATTTATTTATTCAATTGTTTTATTTATTCCAGTTGTTTTATTCAATTGTTTTATTCCAGTCGGAATTCAAATCATGACTCAGTGAGAACTGAGCTACCTTGTTTCAGCATTCAAAGTCCATTGCATGGAAAGAACTGTTGGTTTTGCCTTTCTACATTTGTAACCACTAGTTTCTTTGGGTTTTGACATTTGTATATCTTACTTTTCATAAAATTAAGAAAAGTTAAATTAGATATGAAGATCAATTGAGGAAGACACTTAGGCCTCCACGTATGTACCACCCTGCCACACTCTGACCCATATAAACATGTATACACATATACTCATGAAAGTAAAATACTGATCAGATGATAGGTTGGGCAGCAGTGATTTACATAATTTGTTTAGGTGGGTCCGTTATGGTTGTACCTGTACTGGTAGCCATTGATCAGCAAACAGTGTTCGTAAGCATTTTGATAGATGCATGTCCCCACAGTGTGGTTGTACAAGGACAAAGAAGTTCCCCTAGGCAAGACAGTAAAGGGTTCATAGAGAAGCAAACTTTGGACAGGTTGGATTGTGTTTTAAATATTTCAAAGTAAAATGTTTATGTATATCCATTTCATAAGCTATTATAAAATAGCAGAGCAAATAGCTATGAGATGTAAGGGGACTTTTGTAACATTTTCAGATGTATAAATGGGAAATTTAGATTATTTAAAATGTAATAAAACAGTTGTAAATTGAAGATTTACCAATACTCAGGGTTGAGAGGATCAAGAGTTTCTAGATAGTTTTAGTTATCAGATTATGTACTTTGGTATATATGTAGTATTCTAGGAAAGTTAATAGTTTGGATGTCTTAAAAAGAAAATATAATTACAAAATAAAAAAAAAAAACAGGCACCTAATCTCTATTTTTATTAACATGTTTATACCAAGTTGCCTGTCTGACTTTTTTTTTAAATAAATGAAACAAATTTAAGTAAACAGTGCAGGATTATAATGTAGTTTTCACATATGAAAATCAATTATCAGAGGGTAAAACTATCATTTAAAGTTTGAACATAACATACAAAGCAAAATAAATTTGACTGCGTTGAGCATTTCATTATTAAAAATATAAGCATAAAAGATTTATTATTTTACTAAACAGTGAAGCTCTAACTCATTAGAGAACTCATTTATTTGTTGACTGCTTTTAACTTTAATGCTTACTCTTTGAGGGCACAAGTCTTGATAGATATTTTAATTCAGTCTTTAAAAATTTCTCACTTTTTTGAAGAATTTCTTAACTACTAGGAAAGGCTATTGAAAAAAGTCAATTTTAAAAATAAGTAGTCTTCACTCAAAGGAAAATATAGATATATATTTTGCTAAGGATGATTTAAAGTTGTAGCCATCACTGTTTATTGACTCTTAAAAGTTCTATTATTTATAGTCACAAATGAATAATTGTATTGTTTTATACAGTAAGCTTCTCAATGTTTAGGAGAGCACCAGCTAGCCAAGCTGAGCTCTGCTCATTCTCTGCCAGGTAATAGTGATTCTGAGAAACATTGTTAAACTTCCACTTTTCCTAAGTATTTTGGGATGTGCTTTACAGTTTACTGTGCATTTCACATCCTATTTCCCCTTGCCATAATTGTTAGGCAGGGCAGATGTTTTATAATACAGCATTCCTGTGACCTTCTAAACAGCTCTTTAAACTTGTTGCTGTTGTTAGGGTGCATGGAGATGGTTTCCTGGTTTACAGATTGCATAGTAGATAGAAGATTAGGTATCCATGGTGATTTGAATGAGAATGGCCTCCATAGGCTCATAAATCTGATTTAGTCACCAGGGAGTGAAACTGGGAAGGACTAGGAAGATGTGACCTTGTTAGAGGAGGTATGATGTTCTTGGAGGATATGTGTGTTACTGGGAGTGGGCTTTGATGTTTCAAAAATTCTAGACTAGTCTCAGTCTCTATATTTCTGTTTGCTGCCTTTGGATCAGGATGTAAAGCTCTTAGCTATTGTTCAGGCGCCAGGCCTAGTTGCTTCCTGCCATGGTGATCATGGACTAACCCTCTGAAATTGTAAGCTAGCTTCCAACTAAATGTTTTCTTTTACAAGTTGACTTAATCTTGGTGTCTCTTCAGTTTCTAGACTAGTTCTTTTTACTTACAATTCTAAATTTTCATACAAAAGCTTGCTAATTGATTAGTAAATAAGCTTTATTGAAACATTGCCTTCAGACAATTTCCTTCAAATTACCAGATTGATATGAAGCTTATAGAGAAAACTTGAAGAATTGCATGTATATGTTAACTGAAAAGCATCAGTTTAACCATTTTAAAAGACCATTTAGTACTAAATTATATGTAAACTGTAAAGAGAAATGAGCAAGATATTATTTGGGAACAAGACACTCAGTTAGAAAATGTCTTCAATTTTGTGAGTTTAGAACAAGAAGGTGATAATTATGTGCATAATCCAGAGGTGCACCCCTCCTAGTCCCACTTTTCTTTTTTCAATAGAGCTTGAATCATTCACCTAGAAAACAGTAATGCTTATGGTTTCTTTGTCAATTCTGTTTTATAGAAGAATGATGGAACCTGCCAGACTATTTTGGGTTAGATTGTGCCTTCATTATTTGTTTTATAAGCACCCAAAATGCTGATTGCTGGCTTAATGAATATGCTGTACCAGCAAATTTGGAAGGCCCCTTTGCCTCCACCATTCCAGTTTCCTTCCAGAACTCCAGTCCCAAGCTATGCTTTTGTTGTTGAAGGTGGCTAACAAATTTTCCCTGGTCTTCACATACAGTCAGAGCATAGGAATGCATGTGAATGTGGGAGACATTCTTGTGTATTCTGAGAAAGGCAAGTAGTGAACCTGAAGTCCTCCTCAACTGTTCAGTGACCTGGAAAAGCTCATTGTTTCAGGACGTTATAGTCTATGACTTTATCAGCTAGCGTGCATAGCCACCAGTGCTACTTGGCAAAGTTCCCCAAATTTGGAACTCCCAGAGTAGCACTGTGTGATTCATAACACTGTGATATGAAGGCATGCATTTAGCCAGTTGACACCTGGCTGAGTAGGTTACACAGGAGAGGTAGTGTAAGTAAAGCCATGAGAATCTGTTAAAAGGGTATCAAGGATTTATTAAGATATAAAATGGGGAAAATACACTCACAGATGTAGAACCAAATAAACAGCAGTCATTGACCTCCATTCTGCCTGGGAATGAGTAGATCCGGTTGTGTAGTTTCCTGATCATCACCCTAAGAGTGAGTGACCACACATGCCTCCTCAGATTTTAAGAAGTCACATAACCCACCAAGAGGCCATGCCCTAAGGCTCGTACTCCAAAGCTACTGGTGGAATGAATACCTACAACACTTCACCTTTTTGTCTAAATAAGAAGGTTCTAAACCTAATACAAAACTAAACACAGTAAGAACTATTATCAAGTATTGTAGCTAAAGGTTTCCTCAGCTGCTCAGACCCAAGTAAACACACAGAGGCTTATATTAATTAAAACTACTCCGCCATTAGTTCAGGTCTACGACTGACTAGCTCTTACACTTAAACTCCATCCATTTCTGTTACTCAATATGTTGCCACGTGTTCTGTGGCTTTACCTGTGTGCCATTACATGCTGCTCCCTGGACAGCAGATTGGCATCTCCTGACTCAGTCCTCCTCTTCCCAGAATTCTTGTCTGTTTATTTCACCTATACTTCCTGCCTGGCTACTGGCCAACCAGCTTTTTATTTATCAACCAATCAGAGCAACATATTCACAGCATACAGAATATCTCACAGCAAAGTATTATCCAGGATAAAGAAAGGGTAATAACATTAAGCAAAAAACACATACTAAATGTCCAGACCACAGGTAAATGACAAATTACTGAGATTACTCCAATAGCTGTCCTATCCTGGAGATTCTAAATCTAGCTAAGATATGAGAGGAATATAACTGTAACCATCTAGTCTCCAATCCATCAAAGACCTGAGAAGGAAAATAATATTACCTGAGTGAACAGAAAGTGCAACCAAGCAACTTCTGAAAAATGCAAGAAATGACAGAGACAGCTCGCTGCCTGGACAGTCACTCAATGTTTCACTGCAACGTTGAGACATCCACTTTTGGCTATAGGCCTATAATAACTGAAAAGCAGGAAAATTTGAAAGACTGTCCTACACTGTCTTGGTGAGGTTCAACAGTCAAATTTCCTTGTGTTCTCTTCATCGACAGTGTGCTTACTGTCAGCAGTTGAGGCAAGGGCAGTTCTTTGCCCAACAGGCCACTTTTGAAAAGAATAAGACAAGCTCCATACCATATGGAGTGAATTTGATGCCCATCATCCTCTCAGAGTAGATCAGTGATGCCAGGAGCAATCGTGTCTCATGTCAACAGTATTCTAAGTTATTAAAACATTTAAATGCCATATTTTCTAGGTCTATGAAGTGTTGGATGGTTATCTATCCATCTGACATACATCTCTGTAATATCTAGAAAACCTAACTGAAATGACTATAAGTATGATAAGCATGGGTGACTAATAACCTGTATTTCTTACCAACCTAAATAGATTAAATACTAAAGCGTCACATATAAACAATCTGCAAATAGATATACAGTACAAGGACAATAACCTCGAATTTGTGACAGTATACAGATCTTAATCTGAGATAGTAATGTATAGTGCAATATGACAACATCCTTAATATATATCAATATACAAAATATCCTAAATAGAAGTAGAACATACATATAGTATAACAAATATAATTTTACATTTTTATCAATATACAATAAAATTTTAAACAGGAGTAGGAACATATGTACAATATGATGAATATAATTTTGTATTTGTATTAATATACAAATGATCTTAAACAGGAATAGAAAAATAATTTTACATTTGTATCAATATACAAGAATTTAGTTTACAAGTAGATACAATAATCTACCTTTTATCCTATCCTATCTATTCCCCCTTTTTCTTTTTCAAAGGAGATTCCTGAGTCTAAACATTATTGTTCCACCCCTAAACCTATTACAATTTATAACCAATCCCTTACAGATGACAATTATCCAAAACCCTGAGAAAACAAAAACCTGTTGGGAGAGGTTGCTTCCTGCTGTCTATAGGGCAATGGTATTTCTGTGGGATCCTGTTAAAAAAAACAAAAACAAAACAAAACAAAAAACCAGAAAACAAAAACAAAACAAAACAAAACAAAACTAAAGCAGTGGTTAAATCTCATTAGGACTAGCTGTAGCATTTGTAGCCAGTCTCAGAATGGTGGGTAAAGCTTGTTCTTAAGTTATGGCCAGAGGTGTAAGATGGTGGACCATCTCAGGTAGCCACCTTGGAACTGTCCTGAACAGTTTGTAGTCCAAAGGGCCACTGAATGCAGGAGGGGCTAGCCCCATGTTGCTGGCAGGGTAGGCCTGTGGCTCAGTGTACAGAGTGCCCAAGCATCTGTGGCGGGTATTAGCAAGTCTGCTATGGGAGGGGAGAGTCCTGTGAAACAGGGACTGGTGGCTGATTGCTGGCGTGGGAAGTGCACCAACAGCCTTGGAGGCAGTGGCTGGAAGCCATGCAAGTAGCCTCAGTAGGAGCCTGTGGGGTCTGTTCATCTGGGCACCATTTGTAAGGGAAGTAACGAGAGTCTGTTAAAAGGGTATCAAGGATTTATTAAGATATAAAATAGGGAAAATACACTCATGGATACAGAACCAAGTAAACAGCAGTCTTTGACCTCCATTCTGCCCAGGAGCAAATGGATCCTGCTGTCTGGTTTCTGATCACCGCAAGAGAGAGTGACCAAGCACCCCTCAGATTTTAAAGCAGTCACATAGCCAGCCAAGAGGCCACAGCGTAAGGCTGTTACTCCAAAGCTATTGACAGAATGAATACCTACAACAAGGTAGTGGTATTGACATTTATGAAACACCATGCCCAAGCTAAGTTTAAAGTTTTAAAGTAATTGTTAATTTTGAAACTTTGTAGACATAAGTCAATTGTATTTGAAATTTTGAAAAAAATGCATTTGATCTGTTCATTTTTCTGTTGAATGTTGACTCATGGATTTTTCTCCTGCTTAGCATACATGTTAATATTATTTTTTATGATGACCTTGATGGTTTGAATAAGAATAGCCTCTATAGACTCATAGATTTGAATACTTGATCACCAGGGAGTGGCACTATTTGAAAAGATTAACTGGTGTGGCCTTGTAGGAAGTGTGTCCCTGGGGGTGGGCTCTGAGGTTTCAAAAGCCCATGCCAAGCCCAGAGTCAGTCAGTCTCTCTGTGTCTTTCTCTGTCTCTCCCCTCTCTTTGCTACTGATCAGGATTGATCAGAATATAGCTCTTAACTATTGTTCCAGCACCTATCTGCATGATGCCATGCTTCTCACCATGATAATGGACTAAGCCTCCAAAACTGTAAGCTAGCCCCCAGTTAAATGCTTTCTTTTATAAAAGTTGCCATGGTCATGGTGTCTCTTCACAGCAGTATAACACTAAGACAATAATATGCACGATTTCTCCATATTATACCAAGGTTGTTCCATAACTTTACCAGTAACTTACCTATTAGTGGTAAATTAAGTTAATTCCACTTTCAGTAATGTAACATGTTTCTTCCATATTTTCTAAAGTGATTTATTTATATTAAGATTTATTTAGTAAACAAGAATTAGAGAAACATCGACTTTTTAGGAACTTACAGGTAACCTAGTACAGTGGGAACAAGGAGATTTTTTTAAAGAACAAAGTAAGATAACTTAATGAAGTTTGAATGAATTGTTTTTATAAAGAAATGCTACATGCTGTAATGTTGGATATAGGCATGAATTCCATTAAAATAATTTAAAACTTTGTTTTATGTGTGTGGGTGTCTTACGTATCTATGTGTTTGTGCAATGTGTGCATGTAGACAAGAAGAGGGTGGTAAGTGCCATGGAAGTGAAGTTACGGTGTTGTGAGCTTCATGTGGGTGCTGGGAATCAAAAGTGGATCTTCTGCAAGAGCAGTCATTGCTCTTCATTGCTGAGCTCTCTCTCCAGTGTCATGAATTCCTTTTTATGTTTAGAGTTTAATATTAACAGTACCAACTTTGTTAAATTACCTGTAGAAATATCCAAAACCCAAATCTCTAAGCAGTGCCCATAAGAGAAGAAAAATATATGCAGAGAACTTGTTAGTTTACAAGCACAGTATAACTTTAAAAAAAAAAAGTCATGTTTTCTTAAATACCAGTAAAACATGTATACAACAGTGTTCTGTAAATTATAATAGAGTCATCATACTTGAAAAGCATTGGGATTGACATGGTGAAATTGCTTACTCACACATACGCTATTTGCATTCTAAACTTGTAAGTTACATTTAAACATTTACTGACGCCTTGTGATCTAGTCTAGGAATAACTAGTTTGGTGTCTGTGTGGGCAGAATTTAAGTCAACTATTCCTTGTTGAGTTATCCACCTGGGACAGGTAGAGTCAGAAAATACAAAATTAAGCACAGTGTTGCTCTCCTTGGAAGATGGAGCTAAGAGCTGGAATTGAAAAATGAATAGGATTTGAACAATCAGGACTCCAGGGAATGATAAATAAGGATGTGAAAATAGACAAAATAGTACCTGGCTGTTTTTTTTAATTTTTATTATATTTTTTGTTTTATTTTCTATTTAAATAACAACTTTGGGAATTTTATTTTGGGGGTATAAGATCATGCTATGTTGTGTAGGCTAGTCAGTTCTGAACTCAGGTGATCCTCATGACTCAGCTTTCTTAGCTTAATGGATTCCATGGTATCTGGCAGGGACCTACTCCTGAATATTAAGACATCTGTTTTTGATTAGAGTAGAAAATGTGTACTAGATAGCAGGGCTGGAGGAAAACAGTAAAAGATGGGGTCAGTTCATGCTTCTGTGAGAATTTAGATCTAGTTATCCAAACTGTTCAGTATTTTGAAGGATGATTTAAACTAGGCTTTTAGGAAGATTCAGATGTTCCTTGTATTGTCAAGTTTAGGGCTTATTGAAGATTTAAATTCTTATTTTTTAATTTCCTGCTAAAAGAATATTCTCTGAAATTTTTTGAAATTCAGTCGTTTTCTCTTTTTATTTAAGATAATTGTTTATGGGAAGTCAGTGCTTTAAGAATAGGATCTAATCATTTGCCTCTGTGAGGTTTTCCTTCTTCTTTAACATAGCATCCTTTCATATTTTAAAGTATGGTAAATTAGATTTGTTTTAAACACACACACACACACACACACACACACACACACACACACATGCATCCTGGTGGTATGAAATGTTTTTGGATGAGAGTTGTTTAGATTCATACGCAATTATTTCTTGTCATGTAAGTCTGTTGTACAAATTGGGAAGAAAGCTATGAGTATGTGAGGTTTCCTTTGAATTTCATGTCTGTAATTCTGAGTTTAAAATCTTATTATAGTTTATCATCAAATTAGTGTTTAATTTTTAAATAAATTTTAGTTCATAGCTCATTTTTAGAAAGAGGCAAGGGTTTTTATTATGTAGCTTCTGTATTTAATATCGATTAATGGTTGTTTGAACTAAAATGCTCTTTGTTGATCAAACATAGTTCTTTGGGAACTTGGGAATGGACTTTTTTGGTCCTAAAGTGATTTAACTCAAAAAGTGGAAGGATTTTTTTTTTTTTAAACATCAAGTTGGATGATGGATGATTCAATTGAGCTAATACTTTTTTCTTGTTTTTGTCTTTAAATAGTTGGAACCGATAATGGGAGAGAAGCAATTGAAAGTGGAGCTGCATTTCTCTTTATGACATTTCACTTGACGGACTCTGTTGGTCACACGGAGACAAAAGCCATCAGACAGATGTTTGGTCCCTTTCCATCGTCATCTGCTACTGCAGCTTGTAATGCCACTAATCGAATTATTTCTCATTTTAGTCAGGATGATCTGACTGCTCTTGTCCAGATGGCAGAAAATGAATGTAGTGATGTAGTGTTTTTTGGTAAAAACTTAGCATTTTCCTTTGACATGCATGATCTGGACCACTTTGATGAATTGCCAATAAATGGTGAAGCCCAGAAAACTATCAGCTTAGACTACAAGAAGTTCCTGAATGAACATTTTCAGGAGCACTGCACCCCAGAACTCAAGCCAGTGGAAAAAACAAATGGTTCCTTTTTGTGGTGTGAAGTTGAGAAATACTTGAATGCAACTTTAAAGGAAATGACTGAAGCACCGAGAATTGAAGATCTTTGCTGTACCTTATATGACATGCTTGCTTCTGTTAAAAGCGGTGATGAACTTCAGGATGAGGTACAGTTGAAGTTTTGAAGTTGTATATAAACATGAACTATCTTAATGAAAAGCTCTTTAAAAATTTATTTCTTCTTACACTATTGGTCGTGAACCTAGAGCTTTGAACATACATATTAAATGTATACGTTAGCACTGAGGTACATACTCAGCCAAGAATAACCTTTTTTTTTTTTTTTTTTGATTTTTTTGACACAGGGTTTCTCTGTGTAGCTTTGCGCCTTTCCTGGATCTCGCTCTGTAGACCAGACTGGGCTCGAACTCACAGAGATCCGCCTGCCTCTGCCTCTCAAGTGCTGGGATTAAAGGCGTGTGCCACCACCGCCCAAGTATAACCTTTTAAACATAGCCAGCATAAAAGTACTCCCTTTAACATTCTGATTTGTCACTGGTACTGAGATTTCTAGCTAAGTGCTTTTACGTAGGAGGCACATATACTATTCCAGTTGGTTCTTCCAGGAAGACTGAGTGCAATGAGTAGTGAAAGTGGGCTACTCCTACCTAAAAGTATTGTTTCGCTGCAGTAATTAATACTTTTACTCTGAGAAATATGTAGATTTAAATGAGAAATTATGTGGGTGCTTTAGGAATAACTATTTAATACTGTTTTTACAGCATTATATATTTCTAAGCATTTGTGTGACAAAATATCCTCTGAGTATTAGAAATATTATTTATATGTTAATTGACATTAAGGAAATTTTTGACCAATTTCTGCTTGAAACAGTAACTATTGAGAATCAATTAATTGGCTGACTAGATTTTTTTTCCAAAATAATTACATTATTTCCCTCTTCCTTTTCCTCTCTCTAGTCTTTCCCATGTACTCCGCCTCCCCTTGCTCTCTCACAAATTCATGGCCTCTTTTTCTTTAATTATTTTACACACACACACACACACACACACACACACACACACACAAGCACACACACACACAACTGTGTAGTCTATATATTACTTGTATGTACTATATT
The DNA here is from genome assembly GCA_902168425.1 of Peromyscus attwateri. Lineage (NCBI taxonomy): Eukaryota > Metazoa > Chordata > Mammalia > Rodentia > Cricetidae > Peromyscus > Peromyscus attwateri. The sequence continues at coordinate 28,490 of CABHPP010139025.1, read as the reverse complement.
TTATTAGCTAACCAATTGGGGACTTTCAGCATTTTTAGTTGCCTGTAATTCTTTGTCTAGGATTGAGGCTCTACGAGATTTCCCCTTTTTCAGGTTAGTATGTCATCCTTGTTCAGGGCTCTTAGGCAGCTATGTTGAAGATACTTCATGGGTTCTAGAAGACATAGTCTCACAGCAATTTCCTGTTTTTCTGGTTTTTACAGTCTTGCCCCCTCTTCCCCAATGATCCCTGAGTCTTAGGTGCAGGAATTGTATTGTAGATCTATCAGTTGGGACTGTAAACACATGATCACTTGTACTTTGCATTTTAATCACTTGTGGTTTTCTGTAATGATCTCCCACTATTGCAGAGAGAAGTTTCTTTGATGAAGAATAAGAACAACACTTACCTAGTCTGTGGACATAAGGGTACATATTTAGAATGTAGTTAGGAATTATGTCGATTTAGTAAAAAGGTAATTACAGTTTCTCCATCAAGATCCATGTGCATGTGTGGAGGGCAGAGATTGATGCCTTCTTGCACTCTCTGTCTTATATTTGAGACACTCACTGAACTTGGAGCTCATCCATTCAGGTTAGACTGGTTGGCCAGCAGGGCCCCATGACACACTGGTGCCCTTGCTCCCCACCAGCCCTGAAGTTAGGGACACTGCTGCTGTGCTTAGGTTTTACAAATTCAGGTCTTGATGTCTGACAGCAGGTACTTTACCTGCTGGGCCATTTCCCCAGCCACATCACTTTATAGTTTAAGCCATTTGTTCAGTTTAAAGAGATTACCTTTAAATTTTATTTTTCTGTCAGAAGACGGAAAACATTATTGTAGTTCCATTCTCTGCAGTAATTTGGTTATATTATTCAAAGTGATGAATTAGTCTGAACAGCCACATGGAAAGTGTATTATGGGGGTTTTAGTTTTATCCTCAGTATGGCATCATTTCATTTATAAATTACAGTGTCAAAGCATTTTTAGTACTGGACAAATTGAGTGAGTAACATGTTTGCTAAAAGATTAGGTGATATATAACATACTATTTTAAAAAGGGCAGAGACTTTGAAATCAGATTTTTATACCCGTCTACTCATTGTTTGTGAGACTTGAGGTAACAGACTCTCTAAGAAGCCCAGTTTTCTTGCTCCATATCTCAAGGGGATACTAATAGAATGATAAAGGGTTTGTATAAGCATTAAATGTCACCCCATATGTGGAAAATACTCAGGTGGTAGATATCATCATTTGGCCTAGTATTACTATTAATACTATTGCTACTGTTGCTGCTAATTAATACTATTAGTACTATTGCCACTATTAATACTACCAGTGCTACTATTACTACTACTATTGCTATTAATACTATTAATAAGAGTTTTTAAATCATATAGAATGTTACAAATACAAAGAAACTGTCTTAATTTAGAGAATTAAGGTTAGGTTTTTGGAAGTAAAGGATCATGTGTTTACTTCTATGGTCAGTCTTAAGTCTGTAGTTATTTTTACTTGGGTTACTTTATATCAGATCTGTTATACATTATGACATGACATGAATTTTTTTAGATATTATACAAATAATATTGTTTTAAAATTTATGATACATAAAAACATTTTACTGATTTCTTACTTGTTTTTTTTTTTAGCTTAGTGTGATGCCTATAATGAAACTTAGAAACATTGAACTCATAGTTTTTTTTGTTTTTTTTTTTTCTGAATGAGCCATACATAAAAACTATCTTATTTTTTACTTCTGAATATCTAGAGTGAGGTTTACATTTCTTAGTTTTCCAGCATGCATTTTAAGTATGTAAATGAAGGCATTGTTGAAGGGAGGATAATTTCCAGTTTCCTAGAATGTTTCATAATTTGTTCATATGCAAGGTCAAATTGAACTTGTACATACAACCATTCACCACCTGCTTATTCTGCTTATTACTATGTTTCTAGATACATTGTTAGTTAAAGGACATAAAAGAATGAATGCAGGTTATCAAGATGACCAAGTGCTTGCTACCAATCCAGACAACCTGAGTTCAATACATGTTGAGTTCAGTATACATGTTGGAAGGAAGGAAGTCATTCATGCCTGTTTGTACACTTGCATGTACACATATACACACATAAATGTAAATTAAACATTGTTTTCTTTTTTTAAAGAATGAGATAGAAATTTTGCTTTGGTGGATAATTGCTAAATAAGAGGTGACATGCTGACAAATAACATTGGTTTTATACTGTCTACAAATGTGGGAACAAAAACAGATTGTGTAATGGGTTGGTGGAGTAGGAAAACTGTTCAGAAAGGAGGTTATGCTTGAACTTAGTCTTAAAATATGATGAATTTTAACTATTTCATGTATAACAGAACATTAGGTGACATATTTCAGGCTGTAGAAAGAACAGTGTGTTTAGAGACCTACAGGATATACAGGGATGTCAGAGATAAAAGGATGTGCAGACAGCCAGGAGCCAAACAGCAAAGCCTGGCATACCTTGTTGATATATTAAAAGCTACTATGAAGCTGTATTGTCTGATTCTGTGATTTTTTTTTTTAAATCTGATCTTAATGGGCTGCTTTATATGAAACATATACATATTATTTTTCATATATACATATTTATATATATATATATATATGTTTTGCCATTGCTTTGTAGGGTTGAAAGTGGTCTACCCTCTTTATTTGGTTTCCCTATCTGTAAATAAAATGAATACTCATTGAGGATGACTTCTGTTCTGTAGTAGAAGTTATACAGGTTTGTACTTTGGATGCATTTCTTTGTAATTGAGTTGGAGTATATTTTCTTTTTTATTATGCTGTGTGTGTGCGTGCGTGCGTGCATGCATGTGCATGAAGGCAGGTGTTGAGGCCAGCAGATAATTTGGGGGGAATCACTTCTTTCTTTCCAACATGATCCTGTACACCAAACTAGGTCATCAAGTTTGGCAGCAAGCATCTTTACCTGGTGAGCCTTGTGCAGTCAGTTTTTTTAGTTTCACTTCAGCAGAATGTGCTGTATCTTATGTGTTATTATTTATTTTTTAGTATATCTTAATTTCATATTATAATGAGCTTTTATTACAGCATTTTACATATGCATATAATGTACTTTGATCATAATTTTTTATTGCCTTTTCTTACCCTTTTCCATTCCACATCTGTAGTAGTCCAACTTTTACTTTACTTTCATGTTCTTTACTCTTCCCTAAATCCCATAGATGAGATAAAGCATGTGATGCCCATCTTGTGACAATGACTCATTTTACAGTTTACCTATTCTACAGTTCCAACCACTTGATCACCGAAAGAAACTCTCCTGTGTGTATGTGCATGCCACACTTTGTTCCTCCATTAGACACCTGGCTGATTCCATAACTTAGCTTTTGTAAGTACTGTAGTGATAAACATGTCTGGGGGTATATTAGCTGTAACTGTATATACCCAGAATTAGGTATAATTATGTGGGAGTTCCATGTTGAACTTTCTGAGGAATTTTCATATTGATTTCTGTTCCTGCAGTGGTGTATAGAGGAAGCCCCATACCTATGAACTTTTCTTTTCTGCCTGGGCTGAACTAGAATCTGTTTTCTTTTGATTTGTGCTTCCCTGATGGGGGAATATATTTTCATGTAATTCATTGGTCATTTATATTTCTTAATTTGAAAAGTGTGTATTCAATTTATTTGCCCATTTACTGATTGAATTATTTTTTTGTTCTGGTGTGTGTCTTTTTGATTTCTCTATATATCCTGGAATTGATCCTCTGTTAGATGAATTTATTGTACTAAAGATTGTATTATTTGTTGTTCTTATGTGTACTTTTTGGTTTCTATGTATATCCTGGAATTGATCCTCTATCAGATGCGTATCTAGTAAAGATTTTTTTTTTCATTATGTGGACTGTCTCATTACTCTCAATTAATGATTTCCTTTGCTGGGTAGGGCTATTTTATTATTTTAGTATCTCAATGCTACTTTTATTTGAATTTCTTTTTAGATTTACTTAATCTTTCATAATTTCATACAAATACAGATGTACTTTGATCACATCCTCTCCCTCTGTTACTGTCTCCTGTCCTCCTCTCCTTGTCAGACTCCTTCATCTTCCCAACAGGTCTTCTTCTTTCATGTCTTTGTGTGTGTGTGCTCCACTACATTTAATTAGGGTTGCTTTCATGAACATGAATGAAAGGTTAAAAGGGCAATTTACCAGAGACTGTACTGCTGCAGATTAGGACTACTCATTCAGCAACCATTAACCTTATAGCTACCCAAGGTGGGGTAGAGCTTTAATGAGCCTATTCTTGTTCATGATGGAATGTTGATGGGCCCAGTCTTGTGCAGTTTTTGTGCAGGTAGCCACTACTGCTATATGTTTGTATCTGCAACAACCAGGTCATATCTAGAACGCAGTTCTTCACTGTATTCCTTCTTACCCTCTGACTCCTACATTCTTTCTGTCCCCTTTTACATGATGTTCCTTTCCTTAGTCCATGGAGGTGATTTTGTAGATGTCCCCATTTAGGGCTGAGCATTCAGTAGTTACTTATTCTCACTACCTGGAGCAGTTAAGAGTTTTTGCATTGATTTTTTTGCCTACTGCAAACAGAACATTCTCTGAAGTATGCTAAGGTAGTGCTAATTTGTACATCTATTCTTAAATACTTAGAATGAAGTTTGACACCTTAAGGTGTCAGCAGCAGGTTATCCCTAGGGCCTATGACCTTTCCAAACATGGGAATTTGACCAGTTTTACAGTATAAGGCAGGAATTCCTCCAGTGGAGTGAGTCTCAAATTTTAATGGAAACTCAGTAGTTACCTCTGTGGCAGTCATGCCATTGTTTTTACCAGTGAACATATTTAGAGTTTTTTAAAACTTATTTAAATTCTTACATTAGTTTATTTTATTTTATGAGTGTTTTGTCTACATGTATGTATATGTGCCATGTGCATGCCTGGTACCCATGGAGACCAAAGAGGGTATCCTATCCCCTGGAATGAGGACTACAGATGGTTGTAAACAACCACATGGATTCTGGTGAACCTATTCTCTGGCCGTGGCAGCAGTGACAAGTTCTCTTAAGTGTGAGCCATCTCCTCAACCTCAAGACAAAGCTTTTTAAATTATTTCCTGAACTGTTGTAGTGTTTATTTTTGGTTCTGCGTATTGGATTCAGAACTTTCCACTATTTACTTTTATCTCTCACATAAGCCTGTAAAGAAGGCAGTTAAAAGGGTAGTCGTTTGATAACAAAGTTAATTCCACTTCTTTTATTTTTCTTTTTGTCTATCTATCTATCTATCTATCTATCTATCTATCTATCTGTCATCTATCTGTCATTTATCTATCATCTATCTATCTATCTATCTATCTATCTATCTATCTATCTATCTATCTATCTAATGGTCCTGATAATCAAACCAAACCCTTTCACATGGTTAGTCTTGCAAGCTCTTTGCTGCAGGCTTTGTCCTTAGCCCTTGGATTTCTGAGACAGAATTATAGTAGGTAGCATTGGCTGACTCTGAACTCTTCATGATCATCTTGCTTCCTCCTCTGAGCGCTGGGATTGCATGTCACACCATGCCCAGCCTTTAAACAATCATGTTGTCTACTGTTGTAGAAATTTATTGGAACTATGTAGACATATTTCACATGTAACTTAAGCATGTAAAAAGCTACTTCTGTACTGAAGACATTTTTGTTCCTTAATGTGTGCTTTTCTAGCTTTGAACATAGGTTATTGATCTACTGACTAATTGACCCTTGACTGGGTAATTTTTCTATTCAAACTGTTGTCAGTATGAGTAGAAAAACTTTAAGATTCTTTAACCTGTTGGAATTAATTATTTTTAAAGTTATTAAAAATGAGCCCCCCTCCCCAGAGTATAGTTACATTAGTAACAGAAAAGCTACCATGTTTTAAATGACTGTTATATGAGCTTGAGTCATGCTCTCTCTCTTGACATAACCGTTTTCCTTGCAGTCTTTTATGTTGTGTATATATGAAAATGGAAAAAACATCAAAAACGAACTGAAAAAAGAGCCCCAATTCAAAATTCAGGCTCAAGTCACAAAACAAGACAATGTTAGAAATTCTGGAACTTTTCCCCACAGCAGAGATCATTCATTTACATGTTTGTTTGTTTGTTTTGTGTATGTATCTGTGTGAGTACATGCACACCTGTGTGCCTGCATCTGCCCGAAGAGAGTATAAAGTATCCTCTATTGCTCTCTGCCTATTTCTTTGAGGCAGTGTCTCTCCCTGGACCTAGGGCTTCTGTTTTCTCTGCTAGACCAGAAGCCAGGAAACCTCAATCTTTCTGTCTTTGCTACCTTTGGTGGTGGGGTTGGTGGCATATACCAGGCTTGTTTTAAGGGCCTTGTGTTCTGAAGTAGTCTTTGTGATTGCAGTCTTGTGCTCTTAACCACTGAGTTGTCTCTTCAGCTTTCATTATATTTTTAAGAAAAGAGCATAAATTGAAAAATTGAATGTTTTTTTAAAAATGTGAAGCCAGGTAAATCCTGTCTCTATCTTGATGTTAGGCAAATTACCAACCCCTTATAAAACTGCATTTCAAATATTTACTTAATAATACTGTGAGAATTTGTTGGGTTTATATATATACAGCATCCAGCACAATGTTCCCCAAATTGTTAGCACCATAATGTTTGAACATATCTGAGTTTTGACTTTATTCCTTATAAATTATAGAATAAATTCTTATCTGTGCCTTCAGATGAGTTCTAAAGGGATGATTGAAATATCAAGAAAGGCTACCATATTTTTGATCTATTGGTAGTATACATATTAGTATTATTCCAATATTAAGTGCTATTTGCAGCACAATTAGTGCCAGTATAAATATTGATGGAGTTGCTGTGTAATCAATTCCTAGGGAAACAGTAAGTTTTGAATTTATTTATGTTCACAGCTTGTTTTCATGCAGATGGCATGTTCTGTAGCATTTGTAATCTAACATTTGCTGTTAGCACTATCTCTTGTATCTATGCAGATGGTGTTTTTTGACCCATAGCACATTCATTTCTGAACCTGTCTCTTTTCAGATTTTTACTGATTCCTGGAAATGAGAATTATTTGGTTAGGTTATCTTCTGAGTGGAGACTGATTTCTTTTCTGTATTTATTTGTATCACACATGTTTCTGGTGTCATTGAAATTTTATGAGCATAATTAGCATGGTTTAATGTAGTGGCCTAAACTTCATGTTCTAAATATTCCTTTATATTCTTTTAAGCTATTAAGAATATACAGTTATTTTTTGATATTTAGCACTATTGATAATTATTTTATTTGAAAATAAGAAAAATTTGACATTGATTTACTATGTTTACAAAATAATATTAAATCTGTTATATTTATATTTTGTAAGAAATACTTTCGATGGCTGGGAAAGTTGCTCAAAGGGTAAGAACACTTAGGATGTATTCTTAACATTAGGACCTGAGTGCAGCTCGCTAGCACCCACACAAAAAGATAGGCATGACCACAGGTACATGCCACAGTGCTGGAACGTGGGTGCAGACAGAAGGATTGCTGGAGCTTGCTGGTATCAGTTTAGCTCCAGGTTTAGTGAGAGACCCTATTTCAGAGGAGTAAGGTGGAAAGTGTCAGAGCAGGTGTTATGTGGGGAGACTCAACACAAATACAGAACCCACAACAAACCAAAGTACAGATACCATCTAAGTCCATTTTGGAAAACCAATGAGTTTTATTGGGATCACCTACAGGAATGTGGGTGAGGGGTTACTTAGAGGAGCAGAAATGACTCAAAACAGCTGTGCTATCTCACCAGCTCCCACCCCAGCACTGGTGACAGCTCACAGAAGCTGGGAACCTGAAGCATACTGCGCAGTCTGCATACAGTTCAAGAGAGTTGAGAGTGTCCTTTCCAAGTGACTCAGTTGTTCTAAACTTCTTCCAGACTTCTTGGCTGGTCTCTGCTTCTTCCAGCCAGCTGGTATTTTTTCAGGATTATCTGTACAGCCTGACTGGTCTGAGAGTGACCCTCAGCTGGTCTTTATTACTTATTTTGGGAGGGAGGGGTCTAGTGAATCTGGTCAGTTTCATGAACTTACTGAAGCTATATATAGTTGTTTATCTTTTGTCTTAAAGACCTCTGCGATATGGAATGTTTCAGTTTTGATGCAATTGTTAAACAACAGTGAGACATTGACATCCTTCCATGGCCTTCACACATGGCATAGACATAACTCTATATACCAACACCACAACCACACACACCTGCCAAAAGTAAAATGTCTAGTATGAAGTGTGACATTGTATTGTATATTTGTAAATCACATCAGTCTTGGACTTTATTAAGAATAACCAGATTATCATATGTCCTTCTGCATTTAAGCTATTATGATATAACGTACTACCTTATATTGCTTTGTAAAGTTCTACTCATTTTATACTCATAAGATAAATGTGTCCCTTCAGCTAGGAATATAGAATATGTATTGCTTTGTGTTTGATATTCTTAATTCATTCATTCATTTTTACTATGTGGAATGAATTCTTAAATTTTTGGAAATTAAAGGTAATTAACAAAATTTATCAACTCAACACCATTGCGTTTCCTGAAGTTTCCACCTCTGGAGTGTGTGTATGTGTGTGTGGGTGTGTGTGTGTGTATTTTAAAAGGAGAATGAACAAGAAAATTATATCTGATGCAATGAAATTTGTTTGGACTAACTTGGAGTAGCACATGGAATTATTCTTGAAATATATTTATCCAACACAGAAAGAAGAAATATATTTCATTAGTAAAATAAATGATAAATTTCTGGTAATATTTGAGTTTGATGAAAACATTTTTAATATTTTTGTCAGTTTGTAAACAGCCATTAAACTTAGAAAATGATGTAAGCATTTGGATAAATATTTCAGATAGTAGACAATTTTGGTCAGTTATCTGTATTCACATTTATTACTGTAAATTTTTCTTTTGAGATGAAGTTAGCCTATTTTCTTTCTACAAATTAGAAAACTGTCAATATGATATATATATAATATATATATATGAAAATAAAAACTAAACAGTTCTTTCTAGTTTTAACTTTACTAATTGCCTATCTTGTTATTTTTCCATTACCGTGATAGGACACCATGACCAAGGCAACTTATAAAGTGTTTAATTTGGCTTTACAGTTTCAGAGGGTTATAGTCTATGATGTTGAGCAAGGATATCGTGATAGAAATAGCTGAGAGATCACATCTTGACCCACCATGAATAAGCAGAGCGAGAGGGAGGGAGGAAGAGAAAGAGGAAGGGCGAGGGGGAGAGAAAGACACACACACATACAGAGAGAGAGCGAGAGAGAGCGCGAGAGCGAGAGCGCGAGAGAGCGAGAGAGCGCGCGAACACAAACACACATGCTAACTGGGAATGGCCCAAGTGTTTTGAAACCCCAAAGCTCATTCCCAGTGACATACCACCTCTAAAAGGCCACACCTCCTAATCTCTCCTAAACAGTTCCAACAGCTAGGGAATATTCAATATTCCCTATATGAGTCTATGGGAGCCATTCTCATTCAAACCACCCCCCTGCCCATCTAATTATTTCTAGTATGTGAGAATAAATTGTGTTCACATTCCAAATTGTTTTAATTAAACTTGTAAATGACTTTGGCTTTAGGGTTGTTAAATTGTTATGTTAGATTAAGTACCTGTAAATAGTGGTCATTAATTATTATGAAAATATAATTTATCTAATTCTTTGAAAGCAGCAACAATTTGCATTGCTCTTTCCCCCAGAGATAAACAAATGCTGTCCTATTTTCATGTTCATTTTTTTTGTTAGTTGTGACTTTATTTCATAGTGTATGAATATTTACTAATTTTCTATGCCACAATCCAAATGAGGATTAATTTATAAAATTTTTAAGTATTATCTACTTACTGTAATTATTCAGTATTTCATTCTACTTGAACCATGGATCCAAAGTCTTTTGTCAGAGTTGCTTGGGTTTTTAACATTTTCTTTTATTATTTTTATTATCACTGCTTTAGGGCTTCTATTGCTGTGATAAAAACGCATGTCCAAAAGCAACTTGAGGAGGAAACAATTTATTTCAGCTTGTAACTTTCAGGTCTCAGTTTATCACTGAGGAAAATCAGGGCAGAAACCTGGAGGCAGGAAGTAAAGCACAAGCCATGGAGGAGTGCTGCTTACTTTCATGCTCAGCCTGGCTTCTTACACAACCCAGAACCACCTGCCCAGAGATGGCACCACTTGCCATAGGCTGGACCTTTCCACAGCAGTGGCAAATTAAGAGGCTTGCCTACAGGCCAGTATAAGAAGGCATTTTCTCAATTGTGGTTCCCTTTTCTCAGATAACTATAGCTTGTGTCAAGTTCACACACAACACACACACAAAACCACCCCCCCCCCCAAAAAAAAACCACTAAACAAAATCAGGACAATCACATTGTCTATACCAATGCAAATTGAAAATTGCTTATCACCTCAAAGAAAGCCATGAATAATTTTGCCTTGTATACTATGCTTACTGTAATTCTAATATATGCTCTTTATTCTTTTGATGTGTAGAACATTCTCAAAATTTAAAATGCATGTCTTGTATAATTAAAATGGACATGGATGAATTTTCTTTAATTTGTGAGGTCCAGAATTCCTCTTCTCTTTCTTCTTGAGCCATTGTTTATGCTGTAAAAAACTTGTTTTCAAATCTTTATATGTTGCTTAGTGTACTAGCCTAAGTAGAGAATTTATAATTTATCTGCTTTTAAAACCTAACATTGCAAGTTTATAAAAGAAACTTGTGAAGCTTTCTTCCATTTTCAGAAAGGGTTCAGTAAGAAAGAAAGAAAGAAAGAAAGAAAGAAAGAAAGGTATTTGTTGCAAAAACATTTAATGCTGGTGTGCCTGTACAGTTGTATCAAAGGTCAGAATTACCTGTCAGTTCAAATTCTCCAGTGCTTACTGGCTTATTCAGACATTCTATTTCATTGTTAAATTAGGCTTGACAACTATATTTTCCCACATAATAGCTACTTGATCCCAGTATATAAGCCTTTTTCTACAAAATGATTGATAGCTGTGTCTGTCTCCCGCAGTAACTTTTAGTCATTTTGCTACTAATCTCTGGTTTTCTCCTCACTTTATTTAGTGTTTGTTTTTAGAAAATCAGATTTTGGTAGTGTTGCTTTTTACTTTTACTTTTTGATGTATGGTTTAACTTTTATTGATAAAGCATGCATTTGTTTTAAATAATTAGGCCTGAGAGTTTTCCATTCTTTAGTTACAAAAGAGTTAAAATAAGCCTGAGGTCTTGTTACACCTGGTTTTCAATTGTATTTATTTTAGAATGGAAACGATGTTTTTATTTACATATTTTAGCTGTTGATGTCTAGGTTGGTAATGATGTGCTACAGTCACTACCCACTCCTTAGGCTAAGCAGGAGGATTCCAAGTTTTATCCTAGCCTGGGCTACAAATTTAAATAAATATAAATGTCTCAAATGCACCTGAATAAATGGGCAAGGAGCAAGTCTCCCAGTATAGATTCAATTAAAAAAAAATGAAATGTTTACAAGTACTATTCATATGTGATCCATAATAATTGATTATAATAATTGATACTTGTTTGAAATACACTAAAATATAAGTGGCATGGATATTTTTATTTGAAAATAAAGTCCAATTAGTTCATCCAGTTATGAACATTTAATGATATCATATCTAAAGTTGATTAAAAACAACACAATATTGATGATAGTTTTTCTCTTTTTGTTACTTATTACTGTTTTCTACAAAGATTCAAGCATCTCTAGCATAAATACATTTTGCTGCCTGGATTATGTTTAACCATAGTGAATAATCTTGCTGCTTTACAAAATTTACCAATATTCAGAGAAAAATCATCTTTATTCCATAACTTTAGGCTTTATTTTGTAATAGTTTTAGGTTTTCTGAAAAAACAGAAATATATAGTTTCTGAATATGTTTTCCTCCGCAATTTTCCTTATATTAACATCTTGCATTAGTTTGGCACATTTGTTAGAATTGATGAGTCAGTATATTGATTATTAGTATAAGCAAAGGCACAGTGCAGTCACCTAACTGTACTGCTCCGTGGGTAGAAGACAGTTTATTTGGGAATGTAAACTGCCAGGTGACCAGGAAAACCCTTGTTAGTTTTATGGGTAAAACAGAAAGAGGTGTGGGGCAGGACAGCCTGGGAGTTAGCATGGGGGCTGCTTGAGTTCATCAAGAACTAGGTGCCCTTTGCAGAATGTAGTTGACCATTGTGGGTGGATAAGGCAAATACTGACTCTTCCTGACAAACCTGCTTCAGGAGATTTCTAAGGAATTCTGAGTTTAGGTATCTATTTACCCCATAACAATCCTTCTGTTTCCCTATGAGAGTGGCCTGCTTATAACATTTTAGCAGCACTGCCATTTTGGATCATGCTTTGGCATAACAATATCAACTAAAGTCCATAGTTTGTTATGACTCAGTTTGGTATTGCAGTTTCTGGGTTTTGACTAATGTGTATGTGTCCATCAGTAGTATACAAAATAGTTTCATTTTCCTGGAAGACTTTGGCCTCTGTCTTTTGTCTCCTATTGTTTTTACATTTTTTTTTAACCTGTGTGTGTGTGTGTGCGCGCGCGCAGTCACGCATTGAGGGAGAGGTCAGAGGACAACATTTGAGGTCATTCTCCACCATGTGGGTTCCCAGATTGAACTCAGGCCCTTGGGCTTGGCAGCAACCCTCTGAGCCAACTATAGGTTTTCTCCTTCCCCATTGAGCCCCTGGAAACCTTCGATAGTTTTACTGTGTCTATACTTTTCTTGAAAAGCATTTTCTTTGCTTTTTCCAGAATGTCCTGTAGGTGGAATTATAAAATACATATCCTTTACAGACTGCTTATTTTACTTAGCAGTGTTCATTTAAGATTTTCCTATGTACTTTTGGGGTATAATAGTATGTTTCTTTTTAATGCCAAACAGCACTACACTGTTTGTTTATCCATTTACTTATTGTGGGACTTTCTGGTTCCTTACCAGCTTGGACAGTTAAGACTGAAAATAAATATTTTCTGTTTCATTATTGTTATTTATTCTTTCTGTTTTTTGCATTTGCCCAACTGTTTCTTTGTGAGCACCTCATTTATTTCCCCTCGTTGGAAACTCTCTTTGAAGAAGTACTTTAACTTTATTTGATTTGAAATGTACCTCTTGTTAACTGCTCAGATAACCATCTTTCAGGCTCTAGGCTTTGGGTTTACCATTCTTCCCAGACCTTTGCTTTTCTTCTGTCATCAACTGCTGATTGATTTTGGTGGTTGGTTTGCTTTTGGTGTGGAAGCTAATTGAGCTTTGTTTTTCTGTTTTAAGTCTAAGTAATTACACATATTGACATAGTTTATGAATGGACTGACTTTTGTTTTTTACATTCCTTATTTTGTGTATGCTCTTTCATCCTCCTTTTTATTTCTTGCTCCCCTCGTACCCCTTTTTGTTGTCTATTTAGCCTTTGTTGTCTATTTAGCCTGAGCTAGCCTCTAACTCAGGATCTTCCTGTCTCTTGCTTCCAAATTTTGAAGTTATAGGCGTGTATCCCTGTGCCCACCAATTCAGTACTTTTAAAAGAATTCTTGTTGTGGGGCTGGAGAGATGGCTCAGAGGTTAAAAGCACCGACTGCTCTTCCAGAGGTCCTGAGTTCAATTCCCAGCACCCACATGGTGGCTCACAACCATCTGTAATGAGATCTGGCACCTCTTCTGTATACATAATCAATAAATAAATCTTTAAAAAAAAAAAAAAGAATTCTTGTTGTGAATTTCTTTGGGTTATAAAAGATAAATTGTACTCATTTTAATACATACTATAGTTGGGGTTTACATTCTATTTTCAGCATTTGGCTTTAATGTTCTAGTTGCCTTTTGCATCATTTGCAGTTGACGAAACACTCACTGCAGTTCATTTTGTCATTCTTTACAGGTATTCAGTATGAGTATTCATTCCTCCTGTTCATCTTTTAAAATCCTATTAGCTGCCGGGCGTTGGTGGCGCACGCCTTTAATCCCAGCACTCGGGAGGCAGAGGCAGGCGGATCTCTGTGAGTTCGAGGCCAGCCTGGGCTACCAAGTGAACTCCAGGAAAGGCGCAAAGCTACACAGAGAAACCCTGTCTCGAAAAACAAACATAAAACAAAAATAAAACAAACATAAAACAAAAATAAAATCCTATTAGCTCTATTTTGGAACCTCTCACTATATAGTCTGCATGTCTGTCCAGGGCTTTAAACATACATCTTAAGTACTTGCTGTCTTGCATCCTAGGTGAACCCCATCTCTGGCAGCCTTGTTCTGTTTCTAGATCTCTGCTTGGTTCTTTTTGCATGTTATCACTTTCATTGTTGTGCTTTGTGTATTCTACCTAAGCAGCTTTTTTTGTTGGCCTTTTTTAAAAATCTATTTTTGTAATTTTTTTTCATTTATTTATTTTGTGCCTATGAGCAACTCAAGAAGCAACATTTCTGTTTTGAGTTCCTATCTTGACTTCCTTTAATGGTAGACTGTAACTTGGAGGTTTAAGATTAAATAAACCACTAGTTGCTTTTGGTCAGAGTGTTTTATTACTCAGAAGTAACTAGAAAAACAGTTTTCATAATTTTATTTGTGTGTGTTTAAAATTTACTTACTATTTCCCTGGCATGGTTAATTTATGTATGAGTGTTTTGCCTGCATGTATGTATGTGTGCCTTATGGCCCAAAGAGACCAGAGAGAGTGTTGGATTTCTTGGAACTTGAGTTATATATGATTGTGAGCCACCACGTGGGTCCTCTGTAGGAGCAATGAGTACTCTCAACCACTGAACCATTTTTTCAGCCCCACATTTTAATTTTAGATTGACATGAATTTGAAGCTTTTCCCTTTCACATTCCTCTGAACCCCTCCTAAATTCTTATGAGAGCTGTGACCCCTGCTGTCAGTTTGTATTCATCATTGACAGGGATGGGAAGTCATGTTCACTTCCTTGCTTCAGCTAAGTACAGCTCTAGCTGCCACTCTGCACTGAGCAGTTTTCATCTAGGTTACTCCAAGGAGAAAACTCCCTAGCCTGTGTCAGAATCAGAGCTCACGTGAATACAGTGAATACAACTCCCTTTTGCTCAATTTTTGCCATAGTGATGTGTTTGTCTTCTTTTTATGTGTTTCTGTCTCTTTTGGGTTTTCCTTTTTTTTTTTTTTTTTTTTTGGTTTTTTTGAGACAGGGTTTCTCTGTGTAGCTTTGCGCCTTTCCTGGAACTCACTCTGTAGTCCAGGCTGGCCTCGAACTCACAGAGATCCGCCTGCCTCTGCCTCCCGAGTGCTGGGATTAAAGGCCTGAGCCATCACCGCCCGGCTAGGTTTTCCTTTTTTTATTACCACCACATAAACTCCACCTGCAGTCTCCATAATTGGAAATGGTAATCTTTTCAGAAGGTGCCCTCTTACTTTCAAGCATAAAAGTGAGATTTTCAAGATAATTTAATGAAGACATTAAAATAAAATAGAAATGAATATAACTAGAGATAAATATATTAAACTGAATAAGCCAGCCTCAGACAAATACATTTTCTCTCATTTGAG
The DNA here is from genome assembly GCA_902168425.1 of Peromyscus attwateri. Taxonomy (NCBI): domain Eukaryota; kingdom Metazoa; phylum Chordata; class Mammalia; order Rodentia; family Cricetidae; genus Peromyscus; species Peromyscus attwateri. The sequence goes on along the minus strand of CABHPP010139025.1, from coordinate 12,860 downwards.
GCGCCTAGAAATTTATATACATAAATAAAACCATGCATATTATATATATGCATATATATTTGTGTATATACATACATACATACATACTTACACATATATGAATTAAAGTAGAAATGAAATTGTGTCGACCTGTATACCTTAGGAGTGTCCAGCCTTTTGGCTTCTCTGGACCACACTGGAAAAGGAGGACTTTCGTTGGGCCAAATATTAAATGCACCAAGAATGTTTATTTCGTGGCCTGTGGATTGGAGTTGTGAGAATATGTATACATTTATTTTGTGTGATATTGCAGCATGATTTTGTCAGTTTTAACACTCAAGAAATACGCAATGAAGTTAAAACCCCCTCACCAAAATACTTGTTTTAAGTCAGTTTATGATTTTGTGTTCAGCCATATTCATAGCTATCCTTGCCCACATGGCTAGATTCTAGGAAAACAAAAGGTTTAATAGGAGTAGTTATGGAAGGAATAGTGACAGTGTCCTTATATTACAGTACCATATACAATGAATGTAAGCACTGAAAATAGAAATAATAATTTATCAAAGTAGAAAATAAGCATGGTGGTGCATACTTATAATCCCAGGACCTGGGAGAGACTGAGGTAAAGAATCATAACTTTTAGAAAATCACACTATCTCAAAAGAACCTCCCCCCACAAAAAGGGCTAAATAATATGCTGGAATTTTTATTTAAAAAGAGGTTAATTTCTACTTCCAATATATGACACTTTGTATGTATAGAATGCTAGAAGCCACCAGGAGAGAAAAGATAGGATATTTGTCTTTGTTAGTCTGACTTGCTTCACTTAAAATGGTGACTTCATTGCATCCGTGTTCCTTCAAATGGCATAGCTTTATTTTTTATGGCTGAAAAAAAAATCCATGTGTATATAACCTACATTTCTTTATCTAGCCCTTTCAACAAATAGTGCTGCCAAAACTGGATATCCACATGTAGGTAGAAGTCTTAATCTAAATATTTTGAATACCTTCTAACACTTTTGACATGTCTTTTTTTATCATATAATTTGAAATTATGTACATGTTATATACCTATGAATATTATAAAACATATACAAAATTGGAAAATTTTCAAGGATGTTATCATAAAAATATTTTTTTTTTTTGTAGAGCTAGCAATTGAACCCAGGGCCTTGTGCATGTTAGGTAAGCATTCTACCACTGTCCTACGTTCCTATCCCTAACCTTATTAGCGACATTAAAATCCTTGCCATTAGAGCAGTATGTCTAGATATTCTTTAGTATTTTTGAATCTTGAACTCATTGGGATGTTTTGAGGTACTACTTGTATGATTGATCCCATTTGATAATTAATGTTTAGAACAACTAGAAATTATTGGTTTCTTTTCTTTCTTTTTTTTTAATATACAAGAAATGGAAGGGAGGCAATGGTGACAACATATGTTGATCAGATCTGAATTTTATCAGTAGGAAAATGTTTTGGATCATGCTGTAGATGAATTTAGAGAAGTTATTTACAAAACCTTTTGAGTGGTCTAGGCAGCAAACAGTGGTGAACTTAAAGGAGACAAACAGAAAGTCTTTAAGGCCATTTAGTTGTTAAATCAAGAGGCCTTGGAAATGGGTTCGATGACAGGGATGAAGTGGGTGAAATATGGTAGGGTGTAGGTGGAAGTTTCTCTCCTGCCTGCCTGTTCCCAAATGGACAGCAGCCACTTCCCAAATAATTGACTCAGAGACTTAGTATTACTCATAAATGCTTGGCCAGTAGCTCAGGCTTATTCCTAACTAGTTCTTACACTTAAATTAGCCCATAATTCTTATCTATGTTTAGCCACATGGCTTGGTACCTTTCCTTGATTCAGCATTCTTATATTGCTTCCTCTGCATCTGACTGGCAACTCCTGACTTGGCCCTTCCTCTTCCCAGAATTATTCTAGTCTGGTTGCTCTGTCTATACTTCCTTCCTGGCTACTGGCCAATCAGCGTTTTATTAAAACAATTTGAGTGACAAATCTTTACAATGTACAAGAGTGTACTGCATTATCCCACAGCAGTAGGGAGTATTAAAAATGCCTTTGACTTGGGGAGGAAGGCTAGCTATGCCATTCATAAATATAAAGAGCCTTTAGAAAGGATGGAGTGGGTAGAGAACTATGGACAGTTTTACACATGAAGCATGTTAAGAGACTTTTAGGTCCTGTAAGTGGAAAGGATAACTTGGGTATTTAACAGGCAGCTTAGAGTGGAAATATGTATAGATTTAAATTTTCAGTGTGTACTTGCTAAGGGTTTGATTGTAGACAGATAATGAGGGAAGATGAAGTGAAGGCAGCCTTAAGGAATGGACACTTAGTAGATGAGCCTAAAGAGGAGACAGGAAGTATCCAGGGTGCTAGAACATATGTCAAAAGAATGTACATCAAGAATATAAAAGGAAATGTAGGTTTCAAGAAGAATAAGGAATAAGGGTAAGCAGTGTGGCATGTTGTTCTCATTACTGAACAAGATTGGGGATGATAAAGACAGAAAAAATTGTTTGTTTGTTTGTTTGTTTGTTTTCAAATCTGTCAGTGAGAGTCCAAGTAGAATGGCTACTAGTAGACAATGCTGATTGAAGAACCCTAGCCCAAAACAATAGTGTTCTAAAATTTGAAACTTTTGAGAACCAAGATGTTAATCATGAATGGGAAAGTCTACAGTTTACCTCATGAGGTAGACTGAAGTCATAATGTAGATGTTCTAAAAATACTGTACAGCTACTTTGAGCCTACATATATAAGGTATATATGAAACAAGTGACTTTCATGTCTGGACTTTGGTCCTATTCTCAAGCTATTTTACCATGCATATGGAAATTTTCTCAAATCTGAAAAAAGTAAAATCAATCCCCTACTGGTCCCAAACATTTTGGATTGGGGATACTCAGTGGCAATAGATCTTATCCTGAAACTGGTCAGTAATGGAGCTTTGTATTTCCTTGCATTCTATATCCTGTACTTTAGTTTCTAAAAATGTTAATCCAATAGCTCAATTGTTCAAGTGCTTGTTGAAGAATACTGAGGACCTGAATTTGATCTTTTGAGACAGAGATTTGTGGAGTTTGCTGGCCATTGTGCCAAACATGCTTGGCAAGTTCCAGACAGTAAGAGAGACCTAGTCTTAAAAAACAAAGGAGGATTGCTCCTTAAGAGCAACACAGGAGAGTGACCTTTGGCTTTCATGTACATCGTTGTGCAGCACAACATGTACACACACACATGCACACTAATTATTTAGGCAGTCTGGTTTCTGAATTTAAAACAAAATGGGTCCTGGAAATTCTAGTTAAATAATATTATGGAGAGCCACAGATTGAACATACAAATTACATACGTTTATGCATTTATCATTCCTGTTATATTCAAAGTGAAAGCTTAAATAGTCTGTGGTGTTACTTTGAATAAGGATGAATAGCATTGTATTATTTCAATAGATTTGTTACTTATTGGAATACAGCCACCCTATTGGATTTTTCTAATGTTTGATCACTTATCCCTTTTGTTGTGGTTATTCATACTTATTTGTTTACGTTTTTCATTATGGAATTATATATGTATGCCTGTTTCAGTATTTCCTATAAGAGCCCTTCAAGTATTTTACAGTGGTTGCCTTATTATAGTCAACTTGTATTCTGTCTATTATACCAAAAGTTATTTCAGTTTCTTCTCATAACATTCCTTGTAAACATGCTCTTTCATTCTGGTTCAGTTTTTGTGCTTTGCTGATGTGCTTTAATTGCTCATTGGAACTCTCTTAAAAAGTGTAGATGGAATTCAGCTTGTAGCTTCCAAGAGTTTCTGTCAGTGTGGTGTACTTTAGCTTATTAAGTGGTGTTAGAAATACATTGATTAAATAAAAAAGTAGTCATCCCGGCTTTCCTAGAATTTATTTGTGATATCACAGTTTTTATATAGCTACAGATGGAGTTTTTGTGTTTTTTTAAAATGTGATTGTAAGATTTTTATATATTTAGCCCTAATATATCTTAGATTGATTCATATTATTTAGGAAAATTTAGAACATTGATTTTGTAATGTTCCATTTAACAATACACTTCTAGTTTACATATTATAATAAAAATGTTGAGGAAATTCTAGTTTCTGACTCTCTGTGTTGCCCCATTGCTGGTTTCCATGTAGATCATCATCTGTTGCAAACAGAAGCTCCCTAATAAGGGTTGAGAGATTCCTTAATCTGTGTGTATATGATAGGTCATTAGGAGTTGGCTTAATACTTTGTCCATTTAGCAGAATGTAGGAGATTTTCTCTTAGCATCTATGATCTTTCTAGCCATAGCTTTTTGGCCCAGTAATGATGCTAGATAGGGGCTTTAGCTTGTGGAGCAGGTCTTAAATCCAACCAGAAAGTGGTTTGTTACTCCCATGACATTTGTGCCACTGTTGAACCAATGGGCATGCCTTGCCAGGCCAGTAATTATTTAGCTCATAGGATTCACAATTGGGTAAGATCAATGATTACATTTTCCCTTTGATAACATGCAGGATATCCATCCCTATGCAGAACTTTATTATATACTATATCCTCTTCTCCAGAGGCTCAGGGATCACTATGAGAGAGATGCTGGGAAGAGTGTAAAAACCAGAGGTGGGGGATAACTGAAAGCAGACAGCTACAGTGGGACTCACAGCAGTGGGGACACCATGCACAAAGATCTGTATAATTCTAAACCAGATCAGATCTCAGCATGGAGAGGAGAGTTGGCCATCAGAGTTCACTGTTAATTATTGTTTCCTTTTATGACAATATAATGCATGTTACACATTTGTTTATCAATCAGGTTGGGAGTTTAGTCTCCACTGTTAATTCTGCCCTTAGTGGGATTGATAGTGGTCTAATTGTCTCACTCACTAGTTGGTTTATTTTTCTTTTTTAAAATATTTTTATTTTTATTTTCAATTTTGAGTGTGTGTGTGTGTGTGTATGTGTGTGTGTGTGCGCGCGCGCGCGCGCGCGCGCGTGCCTCCCTCCCCTCCCCCTCCCCCCGTGGAGGCCACAAAAGGGCATTGGATTCCCTGGTGCTGGAGTTACAGGAGGTTGTAAGATGCCTGATAGGGGTGTTGTTTGGTCATCTTCAAAAGCCAAGAGTGGTAAGTACTCTTACCCGAGCCATATCTTCATCCCTGTTTAGTTTTCTTGAAAGATGGAAAAATTGTATTCATGTGCTAAACTATCACAATATCAAGAAACATGGAAATAATACTACTTTAAAGTTTTAAAAGGCTTTTTAATCTAAAGAACATAGTGTTTTTATTTATTAATTTAAAGGAAAACTAGTAATGTGGCCAAAAATATTTTATTGTAGTAGCAAGAACTTGAAGAGTGTTCTGTCTGTTGCCAAATAATTTTAATAGATATGACTATAATAATATTTATTAGCACTGGGCATATGTGACCTATTGAACAGCACCTGAATAGGGGAATGAGGATTAAGAAAAGAAAGAGACATAGGATAGATTCCAGAAGACTGTTAGTGAATACTGCAGCCTGGAGTTTATACTGTCCAGTGCTTATATACAGCTTAGAAATAGGAAAAGGAGCATCAGCAAAGAATACTACATTGTTACAGATTTCTTTATCTGAAAGTACATTGGGTTCAAGGAATAGTCAAACCACTTCCCTGTTCTCAAGGAAGTAACATATGTGCTGTTTTCCTTGGCAAAACATCCTGTTTGTCCTATTTCAGCAAGGTTATCAAAACAAGTGTGCACTTTTGACCCATCAGACCAAGATGGAGTCACTAAAGCTCCCACACGCATACCTGTAGTTCCAGCACTTGGGAATCTGAAGTGTGAAGTTTGAAATTGGAGGCCATATTGCTTTTCAGAAAGACTTGCTGTTTAAAGCAAAATAACAACAGCAGCAAGGCAAAAATCTTTAAGTGGCACCTGCTGAGGGAAGCATACATTAGCTGTATCTATTATGTCTTAATTAAATCTTTGATCCTGTAGTTCACTCTTTCATTAGTAGCTGCATTCTTCTAGGTTTTAAAAACTTCTTTGATAGATATCTCTCTGTACTCTCCTCCCTCTTTGCTTCTTAATTTGGTGGTCTTGGGTACTTGTGTTAGTATATTGAACAGTGATCCAGACAGCTGTCTGTACCTTTGCAAACAGTAGTCAGTGCCAAGCTAGTTTGCAGTGCAGATCTTGACTGAGGAAGTGCACCTGTTCTTGGAGTGGATGGATGTGGCAGGTGTTACAGAAAAACATAATTTTGGGTAGTTGTTAAATCTGATAGCAGCTTATCACAGCACTTTGTTAAGATTCTTTGGGAGTTACAGAAGCCTTGTTTTCAGAACAGAGTCATTTTTTATTTTTTGTTTTGTCAATCACAGGAACTTAAGAGTGTTACTAAGATGTGATTGACTCTCTGTGCCATTATTCCATGTTATTTCATTAGAAATTAGTTTCAAAGTATGTTAGTGGTTTCCTAAAATGGTTTTTGTCTAAAAAAATTCTTATTAGAATTTGCCATGTATGAACAACACAGTTTGGATTAAGTAACTGAGTGACTAAGAATATATGTAAGGCTAGCTCTGGTAGGATTAAATATTTTCTTATAGAAGAAATTACCTCATGTTAAAATTTCACAGAATTTTTAAGACTTGAGGGAATTTAAAGAGTAGTCCATATTGTATATAGAGAGTGTTTCCTACTATAGTTTGTGTGTGTTGCATTGGGGATTATGATATAGATATGTATTGTGTTATCACTGCCCTCCACCTATTCTCCTCTTTCTATAGAAAGGTCTTTAATACTATTCTTGAGTTTTGAGGCAGGGCTTGTGTCTAACAACAGTTCAAAATAATCATTTAAAATGTTTTATGGAAAAGTTGGCATGAATGTAGAGATTGTAGAGGGAGGGAGTAAAATGGGAAATTATATCAGTGGACACTGTATACATGTGCTGAAATATCATAGTGACCCCCATTAACTTGTACGAAGAATAATATGAAAAAGGGTAATTCTCATACAAGGAATTTTTCAGTCTTAAGCAATATTTAAATTACTCTCAGCATTTCAGGCAGTTTTGGCTCATAAACATCTTTCTTGTAGCTTCATTGATATAATTTTCATATATTTAAAATGTATAAATCATGAGTTCTCATATATGCACAGACACATGCAATTATGACATTTTTTTCCTACTCAAATCATCTAAAAAGGAATCTTAGGCTTTTTTACTCTTACGTTTCACTTTCACCATCCTTAACCAATTTCTGTCTCTAGAGATTTCCCTATTTTGGACATTTTACATAACTGGAATCAGTCATACAATACAATCTGAGTGATTTTTTTTTTTTATGCTTAACAGAATGTTTTCAATGTTCCTGTTGTATGCTACTTCAGTGCTTTTATAATTAAACAGAATTCCATTTTATGTATTATATCTATATCTCGTGTGTGTATGTATGTATGTATATATGTATGTATGTATGTGTGTGTATCACCTTTTGTTCATCCATTCATCATTTGATAAACTTTTGGGTGATCTTTACTTTCTGACTATGCAGACTAACCGTAGTTATGTACATATTTTGTTTGTATTCATAATTTACTTTTCTTGTGTATATAATAATTTGAATTGTAAAGTTCTATAGTATTTTTATGCCCACTTTACTGAGGAACCAGCATATTATTTTCTCAGTGGCTGCACAACATATGAAAATTCCAGATTTCCCACATTCTTATAATACTTGGAGTTATCTATTTCTGAGTCTTTCTAGTTGATGTTAAGTGGTAGGCCATTGTGATTTTGATCTATCTTTTCCTCAGGCTATATCATATTGGGTGTCATCATACTTAGCATATATTGGCGTGTATTTCATAGAGAACTTAAATGCCTTGTGCTTTTGTTCTGTTTTACTGCTCGTGAATTATGCTTTCTTTATATATTGTGAACAAAAGCGTCTTGACAGATGTGTATATGCAAATATTGTTTTCTGTTACATTCCTTGTCTTTTTACTTTCTTGAATGTATTCTTGGAAGCATGAACTTGCCTTATTTACTTTCGATGCAGTATTTAAGCATCCTTTCCATGAAGATTTATTTCTGTTGTCTTTTTAGAGCTTTATAGTTTTAGATTTTCAGGCATTTAGGCCATTGATTTGTTTTGAGTTGATTTTTGTTTGTGGTTTGAGATAATGGTCTAACTCCTTCTCCCTTGTCCTTCCCCTTCTCTCTCCTTCACTCTCTCCTCTCTCCCCTCTTTTCTCTGCTTATTCCATTGTTGCTTATTGAAAGACTGTTTCTTCCCCTTGCCTTGACACTCTTCAGAAATCAATTTACCATAGACACATAAGAGTTTTTATTGTTGTTTTGTCTTGTTTGTTTTTCTGGACTCTTGAGTTCTATTCAACATGGTGTTTATCCTTGAGGCAGTAGGGCATAGTTTTGGTTTTGATTACTTTGTTGTAAGTCTAGAAATAGGGACCTAAACTGTCTTTTTCACCCTCCTCCCAAGATTTTTTTTTTTTTCACTATTCTGGGTTTCTTCCAATTCCATGTGAATTTTAGAGTCATCTTGCTACTTCCTGTAAGACAGCAGAGACTTCGAGAGACATGGCATTGAGTCTAAGAACTAATATTGGTTGTATCAAAATCTTAATATTATGTTCATAGATGTTGATTTGTAAAATTTACTTAGGATTTTAGTTTCTTTCAGTTGTATTTTATAGTTTCAGTGGGAACGTCTTACTCTTCCTTTTTTAAAAAATTTATTCCTAAGTAATTTTTGATGACATTGTAGAAGGATTTGCTTCCTTAATTTTTATTTTCAGATCATTCATTGTTAGTACAGGATGCAGTTGATTTTTATATATTGATCTTGTGAAATTTTGAAGAAAGTATTAGTTCCGGCAGTATTTTCTCTATGCAAGATTATGTCATCTGTGAATAAAATAGTTTTATTTCTTCTTTTTCTATCTAGATGTCCTCTATATCTTTTTCTTGCCTAAATGCCCTGGCTAGAAACTCCACTGCAGTATTGAATTGAATAGAAGTGGTGAGTTGAGACTTTCTTGTCTTATTTCTGATCTTCATGGCTAAGCACTTACTTTACTTTTATGAAACAATACCATAGTTAGCTACGAGTTTTCATAGGTGTCCTTTATGAAGCTTTAGAGCTCCCTTTATTATAGTTACTGGAGTATTTTTTGCTTACAAAAGAATAAAATTGTCTTTTTCTTATCTGTTTAATTGCACAATTTGCTTTAATTTCATTGATAAGGTGTATCAGTTGAGTTTTGTTCTGTTGAGTTAGTCTTGTATTGCTGGCATTGGTTTCGCTTTGTCATGATGTCTAACGTCTGTTGTCTGTCCATCTATCTAATCTTAACGTTAAGACATTTGAATATGTTATTGGGTTTATTTTGCAAGTATTTCATGGATACTTTCTGTTCCCATATTCCTAAGTCATTGATCTGTAGTTTTCTTGTTATACATTTGGCTTTTGGTGTTCCTAGTATTGGCTTTGAAAATCAGCTTGGAAATGTTTTTGTAGATTCTTATTTTGTGCATTGTATTAAGAACTAGTGTTAACCTTTTTAAAGATTTAGTAGAAGTCACCAGTAGAATTTAATTTCTCCATAAATTGGTTGGCTCTCAGTGAGTTCTGGACCTGGACTTTCTGTGGACTGGTCTTAGTCACTAATCATCCTTTCCCTTGTTACAAGTCTATACAGATGGTCTGTAAATTCTTGAGTTAGTTTTTGAACATTGTATCTTTGTCATACATAATACATTCTAGTCTTTTTTCCCTTTGTTAATCTAGCTAAAGTTTTAATGTGTCTTGGTTTTCTTGTTTCTCCCTATTGTTTTTCTGTGCTCTGTTTTATTCATTTGTGTTGAGTACTTACTATTTTCTTTTTCTGGTATCTTAGGGTTGAAAATGAAATTCTTGATTTGGATGCTTTTTAAAGGGGAATGTGTGGCCATAAATTTCCTTTTAAGCACTGTTTTAACTACATTAAATAAAATTTGCTCTGTATTTACTTTGACTTTTACATGCTGGCATGGTTGATAATATCCACCTCCAACTGTCTCATACTTGTATTTGCATCCTAAAGTGTATGTTTGTATTTTCATAAATCTTTGGACCAATTGGTTATTACTGTTTGTTTACTTAATTATCATATATTTGAGAATTCTTCAGATTGTCTTATTATTGATTTCTAGTTTTATTTGTGTTTACTGAACATACTTTGGTTACTTCTCTTTGAAATGTATTGAGGCTTATTTTGGAGTCTGTCATATGAACTGTCATGGGAAACATTTCATGCGTATTTGAAAGTAAGTATTTTCTGCTTTTGCTTTATGATCTCTTAGCTAGAACCCTATTAGGCTTAGTTGGTTTGTAGTGTTGCCCAAGTAGCTATTTTCTTATTAATATTCTGCTTATGATTAAAATAGCACCATTGTTGAACATGTGGTACTATAATTAGACTATTGGTCTTTATACTATCTATTACTGTACAAGCAAATGAACAGAAGTAAGAATTAAATTGTGTACTTTGTACTCCTTCTCCTTTTTTAATTGAACTGAGAAAGGGCATATTCTAAAAGGATCACCCTAGCTACTGACTTGGTGAAGATACTTGCTAACTAATGCTGATCACTTATGTGGTAGGTACTATTACAAATGTTTTAATCAGTATGCTGGGTGTTTGATTCCGTGCATGACAATGAATGCACTGTCAGGAGCAATATACTACAGTTTGACACAACTATGGATTGTGTCTCCAGAAGTTCAAGTGATAAAGGTTGTATCACAAGGGTAATGCTGTTGTAAGATAAGGACCATGGGAGGTCTGTAGGTATTGAGAGTGCCCTTGAAGGAGAGTGTGGGAGCCCCATACATGTCTCCCTGTCTGTCTCAGTTGCTGCATGTCCTGGATCATGGTGACAGTGGTCTTGTCCTACAGAATCCTTTTGTGATGCGCTACTTTCATTGGATGCCAAAATCATAGTGCTACCAGAATTGCAAGACAAAACAAATTCTTTCCCTTCTTAAATTAGTAGCGCTAGTTACTGTGTAAAGTAATATGATACCTATGAATGCAGGTGACATTTTTGACTGCAGTGTATGGGGACATTGTGTCCTCAGGTATACAGTGTGCAGTTCCTGTGATCACCTGCATGGCCTTGTACCTGAAATTTGAGTAAATATTTTTGTTGGAGGATGTAGCAGAATGAATGACCTTCCCTGATCCATAGAAGAAATCTTTGAAATTAGAAGCAAGAAAAGCTAAGAAAAGCAACAGAATTGTGATCAGGGATATCTCAAAGCTATGGATAGTTTTATAGTTAGTACTCAGAGAGACAACCAATGGCTTTGGAAAGAAAACCATCAGTAGCCTTAGATTTGTGTAAGATATAATGATTTAGAAACTTTTTTTTTTTTTTTGGTGAGAATTCATTAGGAAGTTGAAGGTTTCAATATTTTGTTCAAAAGCAAATTAATAGGTGTTTTTAAAAACATATCTTAATAAGAAGGCATTCTAATCTGTTCTTAGAATGCTGGTTATGATCATCTTTATGGTATTCACGAATAGCTTCTACTAAGGTGGGTACTTAATGTTCTTAATACAAAGTAAGTAGTGTGTGTGTGTGTGTGTGTGTGTTTGTGTGTGTGTGTGTGTGTTTTTGTGTGTGTGTGTGTGTGTGTGTGTGTGTGTGTATGTGTGTGTGTGTGATTGCAGAAAGTGTTCCTTTATTTTCTTGGTACATTTCCAATAAAGGTAGACTATTTTCTATGTGAACGTATTTTTGTTTTTAGTGCCTACTGTTTACTATATGTTTATGACATATAAATCTTGAGCGAAATATTGGAATGCTTAGTAAATGCTCAGCATTTTACCTGAAGTTTATTATTAGCTGCTTATTGTAACATGGCTCAAACATGGATCCCGTGTTAATTTTTTAAAATTTATTTTGCATCCCTACTGAAGTTTCCCCCTCCTCCTCTCCTCATATACACCCCCACTATGGAATACCCAGGGTCCCGTCTAGGGTGTGATATATGAGGGGAAAAAAAAATCCACTCACACTATGGTCTTATATCTGTTAACTTTTTTCCTCTAAGACAAAATTGTATCAATACAGCTATAAACTCTATCAGGCATTTAAGGCAGGAATAACTCGAGATACACCAAGCTCTACATCTGTCTACTATATTTCTTTGGGAGGAAATCCTGTCTCCATAGCTTCAGTTCAGTCCAGTTCCCTAGCTCATAGTCCTACTAAGGACTAAACTATGCTTCCAGCCTCATCTTTGTCCTCTGTATCCTCTTTCTCCATCTCTGCTGCTCTCTACTCCTGGCACTCAGAAAACTCTATCTGAGATCTGCTTACCCTCTATGGAAACTCTGTCTTCCTCTCTTCTCTCTTGCTGTGCCCCTGCCTTTTCTTTCCCTGGGCACAGGGTTCTCTGACTCCTCAGGAATGTTAATTCTACCTCTCACCTTGATATGTAAAAACTTCTTTTGTTCTCGGTCAGTTGCTCTGGATAGCTGCTAGCCCTGGGGTCAGGGATGGTCTAAGCTTCATTTGCACAAGAAGCAAAGCTATGAGTCTCCAGCCAGCTTGTCTTCTAGGCTCAGCAGGGGAGTTAGTTACCTAGAAATTCAGCAGTTCTGAAAATTTTGGGGCATGTAAGAATTTCATAGTAAAAGACAGCTGAAATATTAAAGGCTGGATAGCATCAAATGTTCATAATAAATGGCTTGCCTCTTGACAGACCCTTGGCCGGTCAAAGTTCAGCTTTAATACACAGCTGAATCTCTATGATATATTTCTTGTAGCCCGTAAGACCCC
>CABHPP010139024.1:0-16858 GCA_902168425.1 Peromyscus attwateri | reverse complement strand
ATCACCCTGATGTCAGCTCTCTCCCCATTTTTAGCACCTATGAATTTAGTTTGTAATTTATAAGTTTATTTGGACATTTAAAAGGTTGCTTTCTGTATAATGTCTAACATATCCACACCTCTCTAGAAAAGAGTCTCGGTATCCAATCTGTCAGTGTGCCAGGGCCAGACACTTGCCAAGTTCTGCCTGCTTCTTAAAGGTTGCTAAGACAATATTGCTGCACCTGTACACTCTTTCACCTCTTAGCTGAACTATAGCTAACTTTCTAGAACATCACTCACCCCCAAAAATAGGGAGGCCAACTAAGCTGGGATGTCAACTGACCCTCTTTCATAATACGCTTGCAACGCATCACTTGCTAAAAAGTCACTCAACAGGAACAGGATTGTCCCTCCTTTATTCCAAAGGAACAATAATATAGAAACCATTCAGCTCTATACAGAATAACCAAGTACTTATTCTTTACCAGGGACCAAATGCAAAGCCTAAAAAAGTGATTAAAACATGAATTCGATCCTCACACAGCATAGCAAGAATCTTTCAAATGTTTTCTTCAAGATATGCAAACTGACTGACAATTAGAGATTGCCCGGAGCATTGTGTTGAGACTCTGAGACAAGTCCTGGCTCAGTGAATAAAACTGATCTGTAAGAGGTGAACTACACCATGCCATTTCCCTGCTTAAGTATCCATAAGTGTCTCCTACCACCTCTTCTACACTACAATCCAAACTCCTTGGTCTATAATAGGCCTGTCTTCTCACCATGTTTCTCTGCTCACTCCATTCCACTCTTCCTGTTAATACCCTTTTAAGTTCCTTTGCATATTCTTTGCCCTGTATCTAGAATTCTCTTCTCTCAGATATTTACATGGATCCCACATTTTACCACCTGGGTCTCAGCTCACACAAGATGCTTTGAGAGCAGTCCTTCCCTGACAACTTGGTCAAAATGACTTCCCCCAACCAGATCATTTATGACATCATCCATGTTTTACTTCCTTCAGCATCCATATCAATATCTAAACACTTAGTCATTTATGCATTTTCTCATTTATGGTGGTCACATCTCTCTATAGTCTCCAGATACTCTTGCCATATACACCAAGTGCTCTGTTCTGTTGTGATATTTTGTTGTTCTCTAATAAAGCTTGCCTGAAGATCAGAGGATAGAGCTAGCCACAGATTTAGCCACAGAGGTCAGGCAGTGGTGGCACATACCTTTAACCCTAGCACTCAGGAGGCAGAGGCAGAGATCTGTATCTCTGTGAGTTCAAGGCCACCCTAGACTACAGGAGATTAATCCAGTCTAAAAGAAACAGAGCCAGGCAGTGTTGGCACACACCTTTAATCCCAGCACTTGAGATCTCATTCCTTTGCTACCAGCATTTGGGAAGCACACACACCTTTAATCCCAGCACTAGGAAGGTTGAGATTGGAAGTGAAATGGCTGGGCAAAGAAAGGCATGCAAAGTGTGAGGAGACAGGAACTAAAGAGGACTCAGCTGAGGACTCAGAGGCATTCAGTTTGAGGATTCGTGGAGTTGGCGAGGTGAGAAGTGGCTGTGGCTTGTTTCCTCTGATCTTTCAGCATTTTCCCCAATATCTGGCTCCGGGTTTTTAACTATAAGACCACTTAGGATTCAGATGAATAATCAGTGGTATCTGCAAATGTATAACATGTATACCCTAACTGCATCTCAAGGAAGAAAAAGAGAGTCTTCACACAGAAAATGAGTTTGCGGAGCCCCAGGATATGTGATATCTCTTCTTCCTTATACTATCAACATGAATTAGAAGAGTGCAGAGCTTCCCAAATGGTTCAAGTTTGGGCCCCTTGTCCAGAGGTGGCCACATGTCCAAACAAGGACTGATTATGTTACATTTCAGCAGATGCCATCAGTCCTTGGGCCCTCGGGCTCAGCCTCTATAAAAACCAGGATGCAAAGCAGGGATCTTTAAAGTTCCCCAAGCCTGAAGCCCCTTAGGTTCTCTGGACTGAATCAGCCCAGCACTGAAACCCATTGACTGCTTACAGTAACCACGTGTTTTACTGGCTCATATTTGTTAGTGATTAAGAGAAAGAATCTACAGATTGTCTGTTTCATTTCATCACTCAGTTATGACAAAATGAAGTTGATTACAAAATAGTTTTAAATCAGGTTGTTTGTAAAGCCTTGTTCATGACACCTGTTGAAGAACTAGTCTTGCCAGGGTGGACCAGAGCAGGGGCAGCTGCCTTGGGTCTATGATTCCCACATTGCAGAGCTTCTCAGTGTGGAATCGGATGACCACCCACTCCATGTCACTTAAAGCCCTTGTTTAAAACTCAGGTTCTTGTATGCAGCCAACCACTTTACCCCAGAGCCATTAACTGAGAACCCCTCTTGAGTGGGGCCAAGTTAGTAAAGCATTACTAACACTGACAATACCCAAGTAATGCCTTCTTATGAGTCCTCAAGAGGAGAAGCATCAGCCCTTAGCTTTGTTCCCATCTGGGGCAAAAGCTAAATAAAATACTAAAGGCAACAATGGCCTCTCTCCCTTCCTTCCTCAACCATTTTAAGAAGCTTTCCCAGGTTCACACGGAAGTCCACTATGGAAAGGGTCCTGTTCCTCTGGCTCCCAGATATGTTTCCAACTGTCACTAAACCTTAGCAGGACAGAGTACTTCATACTTCAGAGCTTGGACCTTGACGCCAAACTCGATGAGCTCAAACTCCACCATACCATTCACTATCTGTGTGGCCTTAGGAATGTTCTTTTGCCTCCTTGGGTCTCAATGGCCCCATTTGTTAGGTGTAAATTAGACACATCCCTACCTCATAGTGTTGTGTGTGAAGAAAAATGGAAGTGATGCAAGCAATGCGTTGAGAAGGAAACTTGGTCAACGTAAAGCACTCATGCACTAGCCACCACCATCTCACCTCCTCTCCTCCAGGCACTTCAGTGCCTCTCACTGGTCCCATATAAGAACTCTGGCAGCACAAGATGGAGCTGAAGAAAACCCATCTTCTCTGCCGGAGAACAACCCTGCAGCACATGCTCCACACCCTCCAGGTCAGTAGTGTTGTCTTTGGAGATAAAGGATACCACGCTATTTGAACCTATATGTTCAAAGGGCATCAACTCCTTTCTAGCCCAGAACATTTTCAGCCTGGCTTTTTGCTTTTCCTTTCATGCCTCCTAATGGTCCTGTCTGTCATTATGAACCTTTCAGTTCTGCTCCTCTGAGACACAAAGGAATTCCATCCTTTAATCCTCAATATAGTTTGTCTTTATAGTTTGGCAGGTACGAGTTGGGTGCAGCAGTAACTCCTGAAACCTGCCTCTCATTATGCCAAGAACTGCAATGTGTTGCTGCATCAAAGCATGAGTGATAACAAATGCTTTCCCATGCTGGGAAGCGCTCTTTACAGCCAGCTTCCCAAGTGCCCTCTTGACACAGAAGAACTTTTGGAACTCACATCAGTCATCATTAGCTGCAAATGGCGATATCTGTCCAGATGACATCTCTGCCAAGGAAGGAAGCTACACCCTGAGAATGTCAGCCGAGAGTTCAAGATTGAAACACAGAAACAAGGCAAATAACTTTTTACCTTTCTGACAATAAATTACTCTATAAAGTCATATTTCTACTAAATCTTAAGGATGTACTAAAATTATTAATTTTTTCCTCTCCAAATAAAACTATTTTTAGAGTTGAACATAAAATTTTAAACAAGTCACTATTTACAACCATAGATAATTCAAGGGTGCAGGGGGAAAGGAGAGTCAGCAAAAAGTGGTATTGTCACCCCAGCCTTACTGAAATCCTTTGGTGCAGACAAGCATCTGGACTCATCCCAAAGCATCCACCTAGGAGTCAGGGAAGGAGATGTGGGGATGGGGCCTGAGGTAGGAATGAGGGACAGGCATATAAATTCTAAGTCCTAGCAGACTACAGATCTGCCAACCACAGAGGGTGGCTTTCTTTTTTAAAAAAAAAAAAAAAAAAAGTCAACACACTGAGCAACACCCAGTCTCAGCAGGACCCACCCAAACTTAGGAAGAACCATACAAATAAGCAGCTCCCTGCTTGACAGGACTCCCCATTGGTTATACCAGTCTGGTTTTTTTCCCTTTCAAATATTCTAAAGACTGCAAAATCTTCCAGGAAAAGGTCTCATAAGAACTCAGTCATTTTATTAATAAATTAACCAAGCTTGAAAACTCCTTAGAAACATCTTTTTTTTTTTTTCAAGCAAGAAATACTTGGCTTCTGATGAAAAGTAACCACACCTAGAGAAAAAAGCCTGCTCAAAATTTTTTCCACAGTCTGCTACAAAGCCTGTTGATTTGGCCTTAAAGTTCAACTCTTCAATGCAGGGTCTCTGGCCTGGAAGGGTACACACGGGAGGAACTGGAGTTTGAGAATGGGATGGCTGTCTAAGCCAAATCCCTTGCATGAAAAGGAGAAACCATCCAGGAGTCTGGTTTGATTAATGTTGGCCTCTACGTTCATGAGACATCAAACTCAGATACTAGCAGTGAGTCTATGCCACTGTTTCAGCAAGAGTAATGGTGAACCATCAACCACTTGTGTTGGATAACAATGACATATTATCCTTAGTAACTCCTACCCTTGATATGGGAAATGTCTGACATTGCTATGGTTTTAATCCATCTATGAAGCTTCACCTCTCTCACTATTCCCTAGAACACTCAAGTCTCAACACAAGGGCACATATAAAAATATGAAAAAAAATTGTCTCATCCTGATAAGGCACAAACTGTACTAATGAGCCAAATATTATTGCAAAATAAAGATTGCAAAATATTACTAGTAATGCAATCAATTTGTAAAAAGAAAGGATGGATCTCTTTAAGATGGATAAAATGAAAATCAAGGGGAAAGCAACAGAATGCAGAAACCAAAGCTCAGATACTAGAAATGTTTTATCAAATGCCTAAAAAGAGCAGAGTCCTGCTGGGCAGTGGTGGTGCATGCCTTTAATCCCAGCACTCGGGAGGCAGAGGCAGGTGGATCTCTGTGAGTTCGAGGTCAGCCTGGTCTACAGAGCAAGTTCCAGGACAGGCTCCAAAGCTACATACAGAAACCCTGTTTTGGAAAAAAGAAAGAAAAAAAAAAGCAGAGTCCCACTGTAACACACAGAAAAAGAACAGGAAGACTTAGTTCTTCCTAGAAGCCACTTCCAAGACTCAGATTTTGATGTGAACTCCCTGATTATCCCTCAATCACCAAGTGTGTTGGCTTGAAAGAAAATGGTCTCCATTGGAGTGGCATTATTAGGAGGTGTGGCTTTGTTGGAGTAGGTGTGGCCTTATTGGAGAAATTGAGTCACTGTGGAGGTAGGCTTTGAGGTCTCATATATGCTCAAGCCATGCCCAGTGTTTCAGTTCACTTCTGCTGCATGCAGATCAAGATGTAGAACTCTCAGCCTCCTTTCCAGCACCATGTCTGCCTGTACATCACCATGAAACAATGGGCTAAATCTCTGAAACTGTAAACAGCCCCAATTAAATTTTTCCCTTTACAAGAGTTGACGTGGTCATGGTATCTCTTCACAGTAGTAGAAACCCTAAATGAGACACCAAGCTACTAAGCCTCCTTACCTCCAACAACTAGCAACAGCTTTATAACTACCTTCTTTGGTCTTCTTAGTGATCTACATGGTCCATAGACCAGGAAGCCCTAGTCTTACCAAATCAAACATTTTCAATCACCTGAGCTGAGTGAGTCAAACAGACTTTAAGCAGCTATGTATGCTAATCCTTTTCTCCTGTAAGCCAGAGATTCAAAGATTTATTCAAGGTCACACAGCAATTAAGGACTTCAAGCCAAGTCTCCTGTTGTACAAACCACTGGTTTTCACATGATCACGATGAAGCTTGTAAATGTGGAGCGCTACCTGTATTCTCAGGGATCTCTCTTTGATCCATTCTGAGTCCTGTGGCTACCCTCACACTTTATACAGAGAATTGCTCTTGAATTACAGAGTCTCGTTGCCCATGGCTACCTAGGAAGGTTCCCTAACTTAATACTAGGCTGTCTGTAGCTCAGGATGTAAAGATACAAAATGCCTACTTCCTTGTCTCAATGCAGGGTAGATTCTGATGTGATTAATATTCTAGAACATCCCACTGCATCATACCAAGGCTAGACTTTGCCTGAGACCACATCCCTTCTCCTGAGAATGCTCTTTAACAGATAATTTACATAGGTTCGCCTCTCTTCAGCCTTGCTTCTAGGGGGCTTGACCTGACAGTTTCTCCATGAGTGTTTCAAGCTGGCACATTGGTTCAAGCCCAGAATGACCAAATGACCTCCATGATTCCATATCTAGAAGACCAACAGGAATAACCTCATCTCCCTTCCAGCTTTGAACGCTACTCTTCCTCAAGGGAAAAGGACCAGTGTCCTATTTCTTGACCCCTCTCCTCTCATCTAACCTGTAGTGAGGGCCTCAAAGATATTCTGAAGTCTGAAATTGATCAAGCTGAGGTTCCCAGTACCAGAATATTCTCTAAAATACTCACTTTTTCAGTCCTTCCTGGGGAACAAAGAAACATCTCCAAGCATCCTTTAACTGACTTCTCATACTATGAAACCTTTTAAGTAAATCCATGGTTTCCATCAAAGTAATGTCACATCATTGCTCAGAGAAATCACTGTTCTTGCTCCATGTTCTAACTGATGCTCTTCTCTGGAGGCAGAATATAGAATGGGGAGCTGATTCCTGGGAATTACTTTCTAATGATCTTTTGTGTGTATAAAACAGCATCCTAGGAAATAGTTAGGACTGTTTTCTCTCCTAGTAGAGATGAGATTATTAACAAAATATCTGGGAAATTTATAATCTGCACTATAGCAATTGTATTTTTATGGAACTTAATATGTGCCAGGCACAAGAAGTATACCACTCCTGACTCATCGCCTGGGAAAAGAAAGGAATAGACAGTTGAATACCTTTATCAAGATTGAATAACAAATACATAGTAAAAATAGGACTCAAACCCAGGATTGTCTAACAACAAAGCCTGCAAATGTACCACTTCATCACTGCTACTGCTCTAGTGCAAGAATGGTTCTGTGCTGCAGCTCTTTCTAGTCCAAGCCGAGATTCCTAAGAGTAACTAAGGGTTCTCGAAAGCACATCAAATCCTCTGACCTTGAAAGGGGGAGCAATATAGATAGCATCTAGTATGTAAAAAGACAAAGGTGCAAAGAGGCTTTGACAGAATGCTAGAATAGATGTGCTCTTCCCTACCAGTCTCATGAGTCCACTTAATGTCTGGACGTTAGATCCAACACTGATGCTGAGAGGTGGACACATGAGTTAAGCAGGTTAATGACCTTTGGACCCAGGGAACAACAGAGTACTAAAGTTCTTGGGTTTTCTTCTTTCTCCGTATTCCTTCTGCTGTTATTGCTGTTGCTGCTTTCCCATTATCCTAAATTGTTTTTTGTCAGTTTGACACATGTTTGGGTTATCTAGGAAGAGAAACCTTAACTGGGAAAATGTCCCCATCAGATTGCTTGTAGGCAAGTCTGTGCAGGCATTTTCCTGATTAATGATTGATGTGGGAGAGCCCAACCCAATGGGGGTGGTACCATCTTTGAGCCCCTAGTCCTGGATGGTATAAGGAAGCATGCTGATCAAGCCAGTAAGCAGCACTCCTCCATGACCTCAGCCTCAGTTCCTGCTCCTGGTTCTTGCCTTGAGTTCTTGCCCTGACTTCCTTTAGTGGCAATGTGACCTGGGAATGGTAAGCTGAAATAAGGCCTTTCCTCCCCAAGTTGTTTGTGGCCTTGGTGTTTTATCACAGCAAGAGAAACCTTAAATAAGACCTCCATATATGTTCATCCTAAAGATCCAACAGGCATAGATTAAAAACAAAGAAATAAAAAAGCCTTTTTACTTTATCCAAAGAACTGGAAGATGAACAGGATGGACCCTTTTAGATAGGAAACATTTAGATAATAAACCCCTCTACTGGAGCCAAACACCACAGAAGAACTGCAGTCACACACACACACACACACACACACACAAGCACACACACACACACACACACACACACACACAAGCACACACACACACACAAACATACACAAACACATATACACATGTGCGCGTGCGCGCGCACACACACACACACACACACACAAATATACACAAACACATACACACACACACACACACACAAGCACACACATGTACATGCACACACACATGAGGCACAGTGAAGAGCCTAGACTCTATACAGGTGACCAACACCCCCACCACACAGTTCCTTCAAAGAGAGCTAAGTGGGGAGGCTGGACTTTTACCTCTGCCAGGAACAATGCTTCACTGAGGTGCTGTCAGTGTGTAGAGAGAGTAAGGACTTCTTACTCTGCAGTGGGGAGGTGGTCCATAGTCCAGGTGGTGTCAGTGGAAGTCACATGGGAAGGGGTAACAAGACCCTTCTACACCTCACAACCAAAGCATTATCGGCTTCAAAGAGTAACAGCCAACAGTCTTGGTGGGGAGGAGGATGTCTCCAGCCAGCTAGCAAAGCAACAGAGTCAGCAACGAGAATGAATATAGAAGAACCAAGTAAACATTTGGAACTCACTAGATGGACTCCACAACAGAATGAGTAAATCAGAGGGAAAAGTTCATGACTGTCGAGATAGAATAAAAATGGCCTAAGCTAAATGATAATGACTACTCACACTGGGGGAAAATTAATAGCACTTCAAAGACCCGTGGGACAATAGAAGAATTAAAATGTAAGTCAGCTGACTCGCATGAGGATCAGAAAAATAAATGTGCAGCTGAAGTAGCTAAAGATATAATGGCTAAAAACTGTCCCAAGTTGGTAAAAAGCAGAGAAGAGAATCCAAATAAGCAATAACAGACAAGACGAAAGGAAACCACATCAAGACACGGTATGGGCACAGTGAAGAGGAAGACACAAGCCAGAGAGAAACAGCACATCACTTACAGGGAGGAAAAAAATCCACGGCAAAGAATTTCCCCAAAGCAGTCAAGGAGGCCCAAAGGAGGTGGTGCAATGTTTTCAAATGCTGAAAGAATAGACTGTAAATCAGACCTACGTCCAGAGAAAGTATTCCTCAAGGAGGCCATCCACGGGGGAAGGAGAACTAAGGCAAGTTGTCGTTAACAGACATGCCCCTAAAAGAGTGGCTAAAGAAGTTCTCTGAGCGAAAAGCAACATAAAAAGAAAATCAAGACATCAAGAAGGGAGGGAAGAAGAGAAGGGGGGAAAGGGAGGGAGAAGGAAGAATGCAGGCGCAAAGGAAGGAACAAAGAATAAAAAATATGGGTAAATATGATAGAATTTGCTTCTGTTGAGTTTTCTAAATTTAGTTAATGATTAAAACAAAAAGCATATCACCACCTCACATGCTTCTCAGAGGACACAAAGGAAATATTTAGCACAAGTATATTACAAAAGAGAACAGGTGGTAAGAGTTGAGTTTCTATACTTGGTTGGAACTAACGAAATGGCACCACCCGTAGACCATAATTAATTACTTACATGTGTGTGTAAAAAGCTATATAAAGGGATACACTCTAAAACATTATAGTTAACTCAGAATGGATTCTATAAAAAGCTCAAATTACCTAGAGGAAAGCAAGCAGAAGGTGAAAGAGATAACGAAGGGAAGTAGAGGCCCTTTCTGCCAGGGCCGCTCTGCTGCAAACTGGACCTTCTTCTCAGGGAAGTACAGTCCCTCTGCTGCTCTGAGGGTATATCTGGAGTGCAACAGGGGGAGATCCCAGCAGTCTACCCCTCTGAGTTCTGTTCTGGGTGTAACGGTAGCTGATAAAGTTTGTACTGATGTCCCCAAAGAGCACACTTCTCAAAGGTTATCGGCTGGCCTGCCATCACACCCAAAGGATTCTTTGCCAGGATTTGAGGCTTAGCTAATCTTCTGCTTGGGGGATGCTCTCTCTGAGTGGAGAGGCTTTGTTTACATCCTGGTTACAAAAGCCCAAAGTCCTTCTTGGTGTGTAACCTGTGCTAGCAGGAAAACAGGACTAGGGGGATTTCTGTAAGTCTAGTGTAGGCGGAGCAAGAAGAAACAACTCTTTGAAGCAGTGTCCCCTGTGCTCTGGGGACAGGTTCCAAAAGCCCACCGTGGTGAAGGGTCTATAGTAGAGAAGAAGCATGTTCTAGAAGGTACTTTAAAATCAAAGAATATGGGGATGAAAATGAATACTGAATGTTGAAATGGATGGCGTTCCTTTTAATTTTATAAGGGACAGTAATACTGAATCTCTCCAGGCAAGTGGGGTTTCCCCAAGTCTTACAATAAATCATTTTATACAGTGTGTTGGCCTTGGGTTTCTGGCCCCTCAACTTTGTGTCTCCTAGAAAAACACTTTTGAAAATATTGCATTTTTCACAGTTGTTGACCATTTTTACACTAGAGGCATAAAATGAAAAGGCAGGGCCAGAGGGACGGCTCAGCAGAAAAAGGTGCTTGCTGCCAAGCCTGACCTCCTGAGTTCGATCCCTGGAACCCACAAAGTGGAATGAGAGAACCTCCTACAAGAGGTCTTTTGGCCTCCACACGAAGCTGCACACATGAGCACACACACACACACACACACACACACACACACACACACACACACGGGAGGAAGCAGATAAATAAGTGTAAAATAGTTTAAAGAAAGGTGGTGGTGCACGCCTTTAATCCTAGCACTCAGGAGGCAGAGGCAGGTGGATCTCTGTGAGTTCAAGGCCAGCCTGGTCTACAGAGCGAGATCAAGGACAGACTCTAAAGTTACACAGAGAAACCCTGTCTTGGAAAAAAAAAAAAAAAGTTTAAAGGAAAAGCAATCTTGGGAAGGGTATTCCTACCGCCAATGTCATTCTTTATTCTGAAAGTAACTTTAGTCATTTCAACATAAAAGCATCTTAATATTATTAATAATGGCACTGGCAATTTAAAATATTAAAATCTACATTAGTGAAAATGGGGCTTTGATTCATTGCCTCTTTCCAAATAAGCACAATCAAGTTAGCACACTCCTGTCCTCTTCCTCCCAACCTCCAACCCTTTTCCCTCTGGTCTGATTCTCACTTCTCTCCACTCCTCCACCTTGCCCTGATCCCCACATGACAAAGAACATGTCTGCAGGGGACAAAATCAGGGATGACAAGATAAAGGGGGGGGGGGGGTCTGAATATGTCTTTCTAGTCTCAGCAGCCTAAAGTGTCTTGCAACAGCCATTCTGTTTTTCCTAGGAAAGCTCTGTTTTGTATTTATTTAATTCTCTCTTAACAGAATCTTCTGTTGCACTCTGATCTGTGCCCCCAGATTGCCAAAGGATGTGTTTGTAGATACTACCAGAAAGACATCCCTGGGATTAGGGAAATACTCTTTCTTCCAGCAAAAGGCAAACAGCTCGAGAAAGCTTCTCTTCCCATGTTTAAATTCTTAGAAACAGGAACGGCACTTGTGAAAATGAAGGAAGGTCATACAAAATTCAGAAAGGGGGCTTCCACTGCTTCTTACTTATTATTAAACTGGAAACTACCGTCTCAAGTTCATTTTGCTCCTTCTGCCTTGAACTGACTAGTGAACACTAAATTTCATGCTAAAGTTCACAAGCTATTTGCCTGCAGTGTAGGACTCTGTTTCCAAACTGCACTGGTTGCAGTTTTTAAAATGTATCCACACACATGCAAAGAGAGAGAGATGAGCACACACACACATGTGTACATGAACAACTTCATCTCTCCGCTATTTGAGTCTTCTAAGTGCTTCTATCAGCCTTGTGCTCCTTGTCCAGTACTTCGATATTTGCTGTATTCATCCACAACGTGCTGCTTTTCCATGGGCACATGAAGTTAGTGGCTTTTGAAAGCAGTCCTGGAATCCATTACCATGGAAACAAAAGGTATAAAAAGGTGTTTTTATCTAATGGAACTCTAAAAAAGATCAAAAGTGTTTTCAAAGTAAAGGCATAACCAAACATATTGTGGTTTTAAACAGCCTTGGAATAGAGGATCAAAATGGGTTAAGAGAGGAGGGACAGGGCTTGGAGCAGTGGTGGACAGGCAGCAGCGCTGAGGGGGAGCTCTTGGGCTGGGATAACACATGGACAGGTGGGGCCAAGTTTACTCCCCAAATGAAGAGGCTAAAAGAACTCGATTCTCTTCTTCAGCCCAGGTACAAGAATGAGGGTTGAATTCTGACCTCTCCTCATAAATGGGAGTATGAATGGCTTATTTTCCAGACATCATGAATGTCATCCATTCCCTGTCCTAACATATGAGCCCAGCTACTCAAGTCCAGACTCTACTGAAATAAGAAGCAAGTGAAAGAGCCTTCACATGAATAGTCTTCCTTTATTATCTCTCCATTTGATCTGAAACTCGATTCCATATGTTCAGGAAATGCAGTCACGGGGAACAGTTTAGTTTGGGAAAGGAGTAGGCACAAACACATGTATTTATTTTGATGTTTTCAGTGTTTTCCTAAAGTTCACGTAATTTCACTACATCCTGCTAACAACTTCAGAAAAGAATTCTGTATGGATAGCCACTCCACGGAAAGCTTCCTGCTCATGAATTGCTCTGACCATCTGCAATAATACAAACTCTTCCCGTCCAATGTCCTCAGAAAACATCTGGAACAATGGAAAGCTCCCCATTAGAGCTGCTACAGAAATACAAGCTTCCCAACATTTCCTGAGAGCCACGGGACCAATCCAGAGGAAGGTAAGCACACAGGGGCATGGGCAGTAAGTTCCCATCCTTGCATGGAGGCTACTGTCCACTGTGCATATGCTGAACAGCCCAGCTACCATCGCGGCCACCTACACACTGAGAATGTGAGGCTTTCAGAGTTGACACCTCCCATCTGGAGGGTTTAACTTCTCTACTCAAAGGCAAGCTTTTAGAAAATGGCAAGGAAAAATGGATTTAATTCAGAATTGGATTGAAGTAACAGCAGGAGTATAGTTAAATAAAGGAAACCATCAGGAAATCTGAAAATATACCACAGAAAGGTAGCATAAAGCAATAGTTTTAAGACGTATGGGTCCATCAGACCCAGGTTTTCTATGGAGTGGCCTTTGCCTTCTGAGTGACCTTAGACAAACGTCTTTCCCTCATCCAAAAACCATGCTTCCCTGACAGCTGTGATGGGGAACAAACAAGATTGTGTGTATCAAGTGTTTAGTACTGTGCCTGGCATCTAGGAAGCTGTCAATAAATGTTAGCGCTTGTGCTGCTGGCCTAAGAAGCAGACAAGGCAGCAGGGATGCTGGAGAACTCAGGGCTTGGGAAGAAAGGGGCCCTCAGGTAGTTGAAGGGCTGCTCAGTGATGGAGAGGTCATCAGAAGACAGGGTTAGGTGGAGTTACACTTGGCCCAAGAGAGACAAGTCTACTCCGGTGAAGGGTCTTCGTAGACAAGGTTTTGTTATTGTTGTTTGTTCTGAATTGTATATTGTTCTGCCTTCTGAATTCTGGACTTACAGGTATGTGCCACTATGCCTGGTCCCACAGAATATATTTTGATTTGTGTGCCAGATTACAAAGGAAATCTTTAAATGTTTCTTCTAACATAACAATGACAAGATTTTGTGACTTCAAGTACTTGGAAACTAAGGAAAACAATCATTTTTTAAAAAATATATCTCTATTATGTGTCAAGCTTCTTAAAACATCTTTAAAATATCTAGAAGTCACTGGGCACAGTATTCAACTGCCCACAGACAATACTGGGCCTGAGCCATCCTATTTAAAACCTGCTCAACTCCACTGAACTTAATTCTGAGGTGTTTGAAACAAAGCACAATGCAAAACTGTGTACCCTCCTAAGAACCAGTTTCTATGTGGGCATAGATCCTTCAGGGGTAATTCCCATCATGCATATTGCATTTACTATTTATAGGCCTTATATTTATTTTTACATGCAAACCTAGACTCATACTATTTTAGTGAAGTATAAAATTAATACTTAGTTTAAGTATCATGAAATTTTTAAATATGCTAAAATAATATTTATTCATTGATCTTATAAGATGTATTTTAGAATCCTTGATAAATATCTCTTTTAAAATAGTTACATGCTATGTATGTATAATATTGATCACCAGAGCCTGAAACATAATTGTAATTAGAATCCAATGATACAGATTTTCATTTCAGAACCCTATAATCAGAGAAATATTTAAAGGTAAGTCTAAATTCCTAACTCCCAATTCTCCCAGTGGGTGCTAACTCATGCACACCACCACCCTGCTTCTCATGAAGCCCCTGGCCCAAAACACTCCTGAGATAGTGCAGGCTCAGATCAGTGTACAGCTGACAGATGGGGCATTCAGCAGAGGAATGGTACAGAGTTATTTCATTTTCTTTGCAGAAGGAAGCTATGGGAAAAATATTCTCCACTTAATCTATTTTATTTTCAGCAAGGTTTTACCTGTAAATATTAATTTATACACCAGCCAAACTCACTAGATGCTTCAGCTGCATGAATATCAATGAAATAAAGGAATCCAAACTTTTTTCAAAATCGAATTTACAGTATCTTCTTTCCTCAGGCAAAAGGAGGAAAACTCCAAGAATTTAAAATTCTGTCCCTGTGGTGTCTAAGACAACAAAATACCTCCCATTTCAATAGATGAGGTTGTGTAAGTACCGAGCGCTAACCAATTGCGGTGGTGGCGGCGGCGGCAGCGGCAGCGCATGCCTTTAATCCCAGCACTTGGGAGGCAGAGGCAGGTGGATCTCTGTGAGTTCGAGGCCAGCCTGGTCTACAAAGCGAGTTCCAGGAAAGGCGCAAAGCTACACAGAGAAACCCTGTCTCGAAAAACCAAAAAAAAATAAAAAATAAAAAATAGGTGAGGTTATGAGGGTGGGAATTATAAGGCAAAATCTGCAACATTAACAAGAAAAATAATCATTCATGCCATTTTCAATTCAGATCCTATTTCCAAACACCTTAAATGCTTTCCAATCAAAACATTGCCTGTTCACCCAAACTTTCCCTTACTGAGATCTATGACCACCTGACAAAATAGAGACAGTGCGGATCTGATGAGCCTCAAGAGGGGGAGGCAGAAAGAGCAGTGAGCCCTGCAGGACGGGCTGTCCTATGAGACGTAAGATCAACTCACTGACCGTGTGCTCAGTTTCTCTTTGAGCTATTATCCGTGTGTCTGTGGATAATGAAAATAGTCCCAACTGTAATGATAGTCACAGGGCAAGTGAAAAAGAGAGGAAGCTTTGATTTTAGATTCTATAAGTTTCCAAAGAACCAGGCCAGCAGGTCTCCTGGGTTTGAAAGCTCCTTCCTTAAACCCAACGGTAGTTCACCTCCTACAGTGCAGCATTCTGCCCTCTCAGGGCTCCATGCCCACTGGCCTGGGTTTTAACTGGGATCCCCAGTTCCATGCTTGGTGGAAGCAAGGGGTATAGTATTCTCAACTGCTTCATCTTTAACCTTCCTAGGAGACCCTTAAAGCAATCTGTGAAGCTGTGCCATAGCAGAGAGAAGACCTCAAGGGAAAAAGGCATTTGTACTTACTTCTACTTTCTCATAGGTTAGCATGAGCTGACATCAGGCCGAAGGTTTATGGGTAGCTCAGGCTTGGAAGGTCCTTTCCTCTCTCTGGCCTCTAAGTTTACACACTCTTACCTACTCCTCTAAGCCTAACCCAGTTCCACACCACTGGACAAAGCCATGTGCTATGAAATGAATGCCCAGTGCTCCCAAATTCAGTTGGAGCAGGAGGTGGGGCCTTTGGAAGATGTTAGGTCATGAAGGTGGAGCCCTTGTGACTGGATTAGTGACATTTTAAGAGACAGGGGCAAGAGCCAAAGGACCAGAGCACCTGCTTTGAGAAAGTGTCCTCGGGGGCTGGGGGGTGAAGTATAAGGGTAGAGAAGAGCGGTGGGTCTGGGAAGAGTTGGGGGGGAATGGGGTGGATATGATCAAAATGATATTTATGAAATTCTCAAAGAATGAATAAAATATTATATTTTTAAAAGAAAGAGGGGTGAGAGTCTTGGTTTGAAGGATTTCATTGTTGTTGTTTGGGTCTCCCTCCCCTCCCCCACCTCTCTCTCACTCATTCCTGCCCCCGTTACAACAAAATGAGAAGGCAATCATCTACAAATCAGGAAGAGGACTTCACCAAGAGCCCCTCATGAAGTACTCTGGTCTCAGACATCCGACTTTAAGAAATAAGCACCGCCCACTGTCCACTCTATGGCATAGATTCTTAAACTATGGGTCACAACCCTACACGAGACCACATTCCTGAATGTGGGGGTTGTAAAAAATATAGTAACAGTAAGAGGTTTCTGAACATGCAGGGGTCAAAAATAATTCAAAGTCAAACATCATAAAGCCCAAGGTGTTCCTGGAAGCACTCCCCTTGTTCCACGGCAGCGTTCATGGCAACCTTGGTTTTGAACACATACTGTCTACTAGGCCCTGCATATGACGTCAGATCAGTTACCACCATTGAGCCCCAAACACCTCCGTCAGATTCTAGAGTACTGTATGTTATAAACTGCAGAGTTTTCACTGTACATACAGCTCTTTGCTCTTGTAAAGTATGAAAAATAGGCCTTTAACATTTTCCTGCTGCCATTCTTGAGCATTAAGTACCAAATTAATATATCTTTGGATCGTATTCATTGTATTAGGATGTTTGTGGGTTTTGGTTTTTTGGTTTTTTTATTTTGTTTGTTTGTTTTTTAATTGCTGCTTGAGAAACTGAAGAGCTAGGTCTAACAGAAAAGTGTGTATCATGCAAACATGAAGAACTCAGTTTATATTCCAGCACCCACATAAAAAGTCGGATATGCAGCAT
>CABHPP010139023.1:0-49875 GCA_902168425.1 Peromyscus attwateri | reverse complement strand
TACTATAGCTTGATGTAGATATTTAAAAGTTTATATGTAATCCTGTGTTAGAGATCTTCAGAGAAACAGAACTTGCAGAATGAATATATATTACATAAGACGACATATTAGATTATCTTACATTACACAAGCTGTGTAGACTAAAAATGGCTATCTGCAGACTAGAAGCAATGACAATCCAGGAGTTTCTCAGTCTATGAGACTTATATACCTCAGTATTTCCAATTTGACAATGAAGACCTGGAAGATTCCTGGGAAAAGTTATGTGTTCAGTCCATGATAGAAGGCTAAAGAACCTCGGCCCTTGTGCTAGCAAAGGAGTTCTGGAGAACCAATCTCATAAATAAATGGTCCATCAAGAAGCAAAGGTGTCAAATCAAGCAGCAGTACTTTATTTTATTTTATTTTATTTTTGCTTTAGACCTTTTTATATCTGAGCCACTGCCAGAGAAAGCTATCTACTCTGTCAGAAGGTCTTCTCCTGTCCTTGATCGGCTCATGCTTAGGTAATTGTGTTAATGAGACTTCATGTGTGTAGGTTCTGAAGTTATTGGGAGACACAATCTTACAGGAAATTCCATGATCTTCTGGCTTTTACAATCTTTCTGCTGCTTTCTCCCCAGTGTTCACTGAGCCTTAAAACAGAAATTGTTTTGTAGATGTATACATTGGAACTAGGCTTCAAAACTCTGCATTTTTATTGGTTGTGGTTTTCTGTAGTGGTCTCTGTCTGTTGCAAAAAGAAGTTTCCATGATGCAGTGCAGACTACAATTATCTGTGGGAACAAGAACAAATGTTTATAGATTGTTGTTAGGGATTATGCTCGTTTAGTAAATTAGTGCTTGCAGGTTTTCCTCAAATAACCATGACTTCACTAGCTCTGAAATCCCACAAAGCATTAACCCTATACAAATATCTATTGACAACTCAGGAAAGCTGGGAACAGGAAAGGTGTAATCATTAAGGATCATTAAGATAAAATTATTTGTGTTAATTTTCCAAATTAAGAAATTGTGATGGGTAAATTTGAATTGTTATCATGAATATCTAGAAACATATAGTAGAGAAACACCTAGACATATGTGTAATGAAGTTTATAAAGTAGGTTAATTGTAGAAGGAAATCCCACCATGACTGTGAGTCCATTCTATAGGATGAGTTCCTGGACTGAATCAAAAGAAAAATATATCTGAGTATCATCATTCATCTCTCTGTGTTCCTAAGCGTCTCTAGCCACCTCAAGTTCCTGGTGTCATGACTTTTTTTTTTTTTTACAATGGCTTTAATACCTTGGAACTATAAACTAAAACAAACCCCTTTATGAGATACTTTTTTTTTTCATTTTTTTTTTACTTTTATTGATTCTTTGTGGATTTCACATCATATATTCCAATCCCACTTATCTCCCTGTCCCAATGTGATCATCCCCCCTCCCCCCAAAACAAAACAAAATTTAAAAGAAAAACCAAAAACCAACCAAACAAACAAACAAAAAATGCGAAGAAACACATTCTGGAAGCTGCGGTGTGACAGTATTTTGTCACAGCGAGTAGAAAAGTAAGTAACACCGAATTCATTAGAAAATACAAAACTTTCTCAATGGGATTATGGTCATTAATTCAGAAACCAGGCTTTGTGTTTGTACCTGAAAGCATTTGAGTTTAATGCCTTTTTGCTTTTTTAAGACCTTTGATGAATCAAATATTCTCTTTTTAACTTCTAACAAGTTTTCTTCCTCCACCATATTTAAATATAGTCAAGTATCTCTATTCTTCATATAAATGTGCAACCAAACAAAATTTCCTTTACTTGACACATTTGTATTGCTATACTACAGCCAAGGGTTATCTTTCTTAAAATTATAGTCTCTTTACCTGAATGATTTTCTACACACACACACACACACACACACACACACACACACACATACACACACACAAGAACCCTACAAGTTGGCTTCTAATCCTAATATCAACCAATGTTTTTGGTAACTGTAGTTAATATAGTTTTATGTACTGAATACAATGGTGTCTTCATGGTTTTATAACATTCCAAAATATTACAAAGATACACACAAATATGTCCATGCTAATCTCATGCTTAATTAGGCCTCAGATTATTTAGAATAAAACCTAGTTTCTTAGAAACCCTAAAGAGGAATCATTAAGATAAAATAACAACTTACTTCTCTGTTTGAGTTTCTTATCTCTCCTTCCTTCATAAGATTTTAGCCTGAGACTAGAACATTCTGTTGTCTCTACAGTGAATTCAGTTACTAGCATATAAGAAATAACATGTAAAAATGTAAGTAATGACTAACATATTTCCTGACTCTGTCAGGTTCTAGGAATAATTTACATGCATATGTTAATATAAGTATACTATATTATAATATACTTATTATATTACAATATAAGTATATAATTTAAATTTTATAAGAATATTTATTCAAACTCAATAAATGTCAAGTCCAAGTGTCTAATTTACTTATGAGTCATTTTTAAGCAAAAATTTGTGACAATTTTTCATTAAATATCTTCTTACTTTGTTTTATATTATGTTCATAAGTGCTTTGCCTGAACAAAGTTTGTGTACAACATGCTTGCCTAGTTCTCAGGCCACAGAGTTCAGAAGTAGTTATCAGATCCCCTGGAAATGGAGTTATAGATGGTTGTGAACTCCATGTCCTCTGCAAGAGAACAAAGTGTTCTTAATCATTTAGCTGTTTCTCCAACCTCTATCCTAACATCTTTAGTGGTCTGAGAAATTTTTGAAACATAAAGAAGGTATAGGTTATATAGTAAAAAAAAAATGAAGACAACCAAAAATGAACTTTTAGTGCTTAATGCTATGTTAGCTGAACTAAAACATCCAATGGACATGTTTAAAGATAAAAAGATTAAATTAAATACACCTGAAAAATTGAAAACAATGACATGTTCTGGGGATCCAGTGTTGGCCTTCCAAGAATAAAATTGCAGGTGGCCCCCACAAATACACACAGAAGGATCTTAGGTGGGTTCTGGGGATTGAATGATTGACATTTTAAATACAAAGCTGTAACACGAATCCTAATTGGTCATAATAAAAACCCAGAGCCAAATATCAGGGTAAATGCTGAAAGATCAGAGAGACAGAGATTAGGATTCATGCTACACAAAGCTATTTTCCCTGCCTGGACAATCCTTATTTTTATATAAATGTTCCTGTAGCATTTCATTTAAAATATATTTTTTGAATTTATAATATTATCACATTATTTCATCCTTCCCTTTCTTCCTTCCAAACCTTCTTGTATACTGTCCCTTGTTTTCTTTCAAATTTCTGACCTCTTTTTTATTTATTGTAAGAATATGTATAACTATATGTTCCTAAGTACATAAGAACAGCCTGCTCAATCTGTATATTGTTACTTGTACATATATTTTCAGGGTTGACCATTTAGTAATGAATAACCAACTAGAGCATTTTTTCCCAAGGTAAAACTATTTCTCCTACTTTCAGTTTTCTGTGGTGTCTGTAGTTCTTTGTGTAGGGTTAGGACCCATGGGCTTTCCTCTCTCTACTTTAGCGTGTCTACTATTGCTGTTTTGTTCAGCATATGTATGTTGGTGAGACTTTATGGGTGTGGCTTCGGACACGAGTAAGAAACATAGTCTCATGGCAAACTCCCTTGAGCTTTCACCATCTTTTGGCTCCCTCTTCTGCAATGTTCCTTCTGCCTTAGATGCAGGAGTTCTGTGGTTGATTTGTCATGTGTGGAACTCTGTGTTTTGATTAGTTGTAGTTTTCTCTAATGATCTCCATCTGTTGTAAAGAGAAGTTTTCTTTTCTTTTTAAATAAGTTTTCTTGATGGGAAGTGAGGAATACACTTACCTGTGTGTATAAATAATATTTAGAATACCATTAGGGGGTATGCTGATTTATTAAAAGCTTCCATTTCACTTTTAAATAATCTTCCATGAGATTGTTCAGACAAAATAAAAAGAAATAAACCACTATTTATGAAATTATGGTATAGGTATAGATGATTTTCATGTAAGGAGTGATCAGTAGGAAAAAAAGTGGGATGAAAGTAATGCCCAAAAAACAATACACTTTTAAAAGTAAATTCAGCCGGGCAGTGGTGGCGCACGCCTTTAATCCCAGCACTCGGGAGGCAGAGCCAGGCGGATCTCTATGAGTTCAAGGCCAGCCTGGTCTACCAAGTGAGTTCCAGGAGAGGTACAAAGCTACACAGAGAAACTCTGTCTCGAAAAACCAAAAATAAATAAATAAATAAATAAATAAATAAATAAATAAATAAATAAATAAAAAATAAAAAGTAAATTCTAATTGCATACTAAGAAAATTAATTTATCAAGTGACTAGCTACTGAAGACTAGTTTAAGTGGAAGGGAAAGCTTCTAAAAACACATTTTGAAAATTTTAATGATAAATTCTAACAAGATACAAATGAATTAGAGACTAGGCCACACTTCCGTTTAAAATATTCCACTGATGGTGGAACATGCTAGCACTGAGCAGTTTACTCTAATCATCATACTCCACTGTCACTTGAATAGAAACAGCTATCCATGTGCCAATTTTCCTTTAGAAATTTAAAGGAATCTGGAAGTGCATATTAGTAGAGTCTCTAGAAGAGCCTGGTGGAAGGGGAGAGATTTAGGCCCCATTTACAGACTTGTATTCCAGCAGTTTATTACCTGTGACAGGTTACAACAAAACTGAATCACAAATTTGCCTCAAGATTAGGTAGCTAATTATGGTGTGGGACTTTGTATTAATATAGTACTGTGCTGGTTAATATGTCCTATGGGTTCATGTCATGCTACAGTATGGTACTGCTAATACCATGCATAACACAGGGGCTTGTTACTGATGCCTCCATGATTCTTCCCAGACCTGGTAGTATAGATGAGACTGTAGAAAAATGAGAATATACATTACTTATGGAAACATAAAATAGAAATTTTGCTTATGACAAAAATTTCACCATTCCTATGCAAAGTAAACATAGAATTACTGTTATCCTATTTGGCATGCTAGTAAGAAATGAAGGAATTCCAAAAGTTCTCCCGTGTCCCTCCCTTTAGATACCACATGGCTGAGATACCACAAGGATTTGAATTTCACCCAGGAATTTAATTCTGGGAGAAGAAAAATGCTAAAGTCTGGTGCTAGCCACAGGGTCAACTTATCTCCCAGAGAAGGAGAGGAAATCAGGAGTTCACACTGTGCAGACAAGACAACTTGTCAGACCACCCTGAAGGAAAGGCTGGAACTCAGAAAGTGATGGTTAAATAGGAATCGCATAATTTAACCAGGAATGCTTTGTTGTTCTTATGTCTTAGCATATATTTAATCCTAAACATCTTGTGAGTATACTAAAGCTGGACATTTTCCCCTCGTTTTCAAAACGTGTCCTCATCAAATAAATGTCCTTTTCTTGCTTTTCACTATTTATTTGCTCTTTGGTCCTCAGTGTGTGGTGTCTTCAGCAACAGGATCTTACCTTCAAGTCCTGGAAGGCAACTAAGCACAATTGTTATAGCAGATATGTTGTTTTAGCAGACCTTGGACTTCACTGATCAATGACATGAAGAGAGGTTTCCCATGTCTGGCCCTGGGGATGTTGTTAGAAAATCTATAGCTTTTGGTGGAGAGCACCACTCCAATTAGGATAATTTCACTTTTTATTATTTATATATGTGATTATATTATAATCTCAAAAATAAAAGAAATAATAACATGTAAAAGTTTAAATAAGAGAAAATTTTAAAAAGTATTTTTGTATACACACATATATATGTGTATATATGTTACATACCTACTTTTGAGGAAACATAAAATGATATTTCCCTGTGGCTTTATCAGCATCCTTAGTGTTATTTGGCCTCTTCCCCCTCTTCCTCTGTATTGCTCTGCCTGCCCACTGGCCACTTAAATCCCCCCTATTAATTTATTAATTTCCCTAATTTTTCTTTTCATAACAACTGTATCCTACTGACACCCTCTTTGTAATTCTTCCCCTCAGAATGCTCCATTTTTTACTTTCCTACTTTTTGTGGTTACCCCAGGTTCTATATTTGCTTGTGAAGATTCAGTGGTAAGGAACCACATATAAGAGAAAACATGCAGCATTTGTCTTTCTAGGTTTGAATTACTCCAATCAGTGTACTCTATTCTAGTTCCAGCTATTTACCTGCAAATTTCATGATTTAGTTTTTCTTTGAATCTGGATAGAATTACATTATGCCAGTATCCCACTCATCAGCTGAAAGACATTTAAGTCATTCCCATTTCCTAGCTCCTGTGAATAGAGAAGGATAAACATAGCTGTGAAAGCATCTGTGGGGTAGGATGTGTGTCCTTGGGCACATGCCAAACATTCAACAAATGCCAGGTGGTATACTGGATAGCACAGTGGATGTACTTTTAACTTTTTGAGAATTTTATACACTGTTATCTAACATGGCTCCTCCAATTCATGGTCCCACAAACAGTGAATGAGAGCTTCTCCTGGCATCCTCACCAGCATTTTGTTATT
This sequence comes from Peromyscus attwateri, assembly GCA_902168425.1. NCBI lineage: Eukaryota > Metazoa > Chordata > Mammalia > Rodentia > Cricetidae > Peromyscus > Peromyscus attwateri. The sequence goes on along the minus strand of CABHPP010139023.1, from coordinate 43,323 downwards.
GGTTCTTTGGTTGATCTTAGCTTTTCAAACTGGAGTGAGATGAAATCTCAAAGTTAATTTTATTTGTGTCTTCCTAATTTGTAAGATGATGGTGAATGTATTGAAATATCTCTTAGCCTAAAACTGATAACTCTCTGTTCAGATCCCAAGCCTATATATTTCTAATTTGGACATTTGTTTTTGTTTCTTTGCTCCTTGTTTGTTTAAGTTATTTGTATATTCTGAATTTTAACCTCCTTTTCACTCTGTGGGTTTTTTCTTTTGCTGTATGTATTTATGAGGTCCTATTTGTCATTTATTGCCTTGAATTTCTGAGTGAATACAGTACTATTCAGGAGATCGTTTCCTAGACTTATATCTATGTTTTCTCCTGGCAGTTTCAGCACTTGTAGTTTCACAGTGAAATCTTTGATCCATTTAGAGCTGATTTTTAGGCAGGGTGATAGATATGGGTATAATTTTATAAGAATATCTGATGGCTCTATGCAAGGAAGAAAAGTAATCACTAGTACTACCTACATGTCATACCTATGAACCACAATGGTGACCAGCATTGCACAATATTCCCAAGGATGCAATAGTACAGTTATTTATTGTGAATAACCAACAATCTTTGATTGAGCTTAATGTCCACACAGTAAGAAGCAATTCATACCTAGTACTGTAATACGAGTCAACTGCCCATGGCTGGAGAGGTCATGAACCACAGAGTAAAACCTACTCCTGCCACTTTTCTAAACCGGTATAATTTATAGCTGCATTCTGAATCCTTATCCTTAGATTCACAAATAAGTGTAGCTGTCACCCCTCATCAAAGACGCTTTGTTGAGAATCATGGAAGAACATTACAGAAAACCACAACTGGTCAAAATGCAGCAATTGATGCATTTGAACTGCAATCTCTACACCTAAGGCTCTGAGAACAACACAGAAAGAGAAGTAGAAGGGTTGCTAAAGCCAGAGGACTACTACATCTACTCTGGGATTGTATGGTCTAGATATGATAAGGGAGCTATACCCATGAAATCTCAACAATAATTGTAATCTAAACAAGACCAGTATAATGGCAAAAGCAGGATGAACTCTGACAGTTCTCCACCTCTAGATGGAGATCTACAAGCAGAAAAAAAGGAAGATTTAGTCTTCTCCAGTGAGGAGACCCCTATGATCGGTTGTGCAATCCCAAGGGGTCTGCACGGAACAGTACACACGCATGCAACACTAAATGAACTCAGCAAACTGGTTTTACATATATAATTTGTGTGCGTATTAATAATGATTAAGAAAATTTTCCCAGGACTCAGAAAATTGCATATATATATGCATAAATATTAATAATTAAGGAAGTTGTTTTTTAATTGTTATTGAATATGTATTGGAGACATTATGAATTTTCTATCATGTTTACACACATTAATAATCCCAGCACTTGGGATCTGGATGTGCAAGAGTTCTGAGTTGGATGTGAACCTGTACTGAAGAGCAAGAGCCTGACTCAGCAAGTCAAGGACTAGGGTTGTAACTTAGTGATAAAACAATTGCCTCATCTTAACAACTTTCAGGGTTCTAATTCCAGCACCAAACTAACAACAAAATTGTGACTGTAATGAATGTTACAGAATATTACACTTAAAATATATTTATATTATATGATATAAAACTTAGAGGTATTAGGGATAAGGAGAGATTCAGTACAGACTAAGGAAATTCAATAAAATTAAAAATCGTAATTCATACTAATATATCTTTTGGTCCATTATTTGTGACAAAAGAACCTCCTCAGGTTTATTGATAATAATAAGGGAAATTGGATTTAGCATATTTGAGAATGCTGCAGTATTTTTGAAAATTCTCTACGCCTGTGGAGCCTGCATGGGACTGGACTAGGCCTTCTGCATGGCCAGACAGTTGTGTAGCCTAATCTACTTGGGGGGCCCCCTGGTGGTAGGATTAGACTCCATCCCTGGTGCATGAGCAAGCTTTTTGGAGCATACTACCTATGATGGGACACCTCCAGCAGCCTTGAGGCAAGGGGAAGGGCTTGGACTTACTTGTCTCTTGGATGTGCCTCCCTATGGGAGGCCTTGCCTTCTTGTGGGGAGGAGTGGGGGGGTGGGTTGTGGGAGAGTCTGGAGGGGTAGGAGGAGGGAAGAGGAGGCTATTTGATTGGTGTGTAAAAATTAATGGAAAATTTTTCTTAATTATAAAAAGAAAGTTCTCTAAAAAGAAATGTAAGTATAAAACTGATATAAACCGGGCGGTGGTGGTGCACGCCTTTAATCCCAGCACTTGGGAGGCAGAGCCAGGCGGATCTCTGTGAGTTCGAGGCCAGCCTGGGCTACCAAGTGAGTTCCAGGAAAGGCGCAAAGCTACACAGAGAAACCCTATCTCGAAAAACCAAAAAAAAAAAAGTGTATTTTTAAAATATTCACATAATACAGAAGAGTCTAGAATGTGTCTTTACATCTATTTTGACTAGTGCATGCCCAGAAACTGCATTATGTAAATTATAAAGCCTAGAAATAGACATAATTTCAAGGCATAGTGATGTAGCATCTCATAAGAAAAAACAAGCATTTATTGAATCTCTTTCATAAGACAAAGGCTTTATTTATAATTTTTTTCAGTCTTCAAAGTAATGCTGCAATTTAATTATTAAGTGTTTATTATTAACAATGGTGATATGGATTATGACACAGTTGTAAGGGAACATGAATTTGACAACAAATCTATACAATTTTATGCTTGTCATCTCAAGATTTTTAGATTCCTCATAGAAATTTTCATAAGCTCAATATGTAAGCTAATTAAAGAAACATAAAGGTTTGAAACACAGTTTATCAATTTATAAAAGCCAAATATGAAGTAGGTCAGGTCATATTCATATTGGATATGTTTGAGTATAAAATTTTAAAATCAAATAATGATCAAATGGAATTAAAATAAAGTATAATCCAGGAAAAATATCAACACTGCTAATAGTATAGCATTTGCATATGTGGTATATAAAGAAAGCAGCCAAATGTATGGGCAATATTATCTTAATAGTAAAATGGTCAAATAATTTGCACAGATACTTCAAAAAAGGGCAATTAGTGATTAAATATGTTGGGAAAAGAATTCAAAGTGAAGTTACGTTAGGCATGAAAGCTTAAGTACGCATGTATTTCAGCTCCAATGGTAAAAAAAATTGGCATAAACTTTAAAATATGTAATATTTCAATGTGAACTATATGCCATAAATTGTATGTATTGTTTGACCCAGAAATGCTGATGGTAGTATTTCTATGAAGAGAATATTTTTATTTTTATTTTTTTTTCATTTTTCTTTGTTAAGAAATTTTCTACTCACTCCACATACTATCCGCAGACCCCCCTTCCTCCCTACTCCCCCCTCCCACCCCCCAGCCCTCTCTCCCAAGCCACCCCACATCCCCACATCCCCCAAATCGAGGTCTCCCATGGGGAGTCAGCAGAGCCCAGCTCACTGAGCCTAGGCAGATCCAAGCCCCTTCCCACTGCACCAAGGCTGTGCAAGGTGTCACACCACAGGCACCGGATTCCCAGAAGCCTGCCCATGCACCAGGGACAGATCCCAATCCCCCTGCCTGGGTGCTCCCCAAACAGTTTGAGCCAAACAACTGTCTTCCATGTCCAGAGGGCCTAGTCCAGTCCCATGGGGGCTCCACAGCCACCAGTCCACAGTTCATGGGTTTCCACTAGTGTGGTCTGTCATCTCTGCACAAAAATGTGGAGTAGCTGATCCACCTGAATTGTTTTCTGTCAAAATACTGGAAATAATTTAATTGTATACATTTAATGAAATGATTTAATAAATTTTGATGCAATGGCATTTCAACAAATAAAGAACATTAAAATTAGATTCCTTAAGCAAGACTGAAAATATCCAATTTTGATATGATGTCAATAAATGATTACAGAACATAAAATGGTAAGAAAATGATTACAATTCTATATATTATATAAATATATATAAAATACTGTGTTGATATAAGGTAATCTTCATGAACAAAAACAGTTTCTGTATTGGAATGTTAAGAATATGCATTCTTTGCCATAATAACATTAATCCTGAATATCAATGTTCGTGGGACCAATGTGTTATATTCTTTTAATATTCTTGTATCGCTTTAGAAAATGTTCTTATAGTTTGAGGGAACTAAACTGAAGGGACAATAAAAACCACCAGAATGATAACCACTTAAATTCTGATAATAGAAGTCTCTGGTTTGATATTAGGGAAGAGGTGTAGTACACAGAGGAAAGCTACCATATGGAACAAGGATTTTCTGAAAGACTAGCAGATGTGTTTAATTACCAGTATGATGTAAAATCTTTCATATCAAGTTTAGGAATTGTTCGTTAAAGTAGATTTTAGTGATGTTCCATAATTGATTCTTATCTCAAATTGTCAATGATTGCCTTTATGTGTATGGTTTTGTTTAGAAAAATATTCTGGATAAGTAGTGAAACTATTAAGATTATAACTTGCTTTTATTGGACCTATATCACAACATATGTCACCAGATATTACATTTTCTTGTCTTAAACTATATTTGTGAATTAACACCTTAAACAGTAGAATCTGAAGGAAAATGAGTAACAATCCCTTAGTGGCTAATGTTTATACTCTACTTTTATTTCAAAATTTCCTGTCTCTTTTGGTTTAATTTAAATTTCAAGTATTTTTGCTATCCATCCTATATTCTAATGAAGTTCAAATGCATTGATTCATGAGCATTTTTCTTAGCCTAATGAAAACAAGTTGTCATAGTGCCTGACAGTGTTCAAATTTTTTCAGCTAATATGGCACATAGGAATGAATCATTATTTTAGTCCTAGAGTGCTGTGGAATGTCTTTCTGTATGCTGTGAATGTGTATTGCTCTGATTGGTTGATAAGTAAAATGCTGATTGGCCAGTAGCCAGGCAGGAAGTATAGGCACGATAAGCAAACAAGGGGAATTCTGGGAAGAGGAAGGCTGAGTCAGGAGTCACCTGCCAGACACAGAGGAAGCAAGATGACAAGGCAGAACTGAGAAAATACCAAACTACGTGGTTAAACAAAAATAAGAATTATGGGTTAATTTAAGTGTAAGAGCTAGTCAGTAATAAGCTTGAGCTAATGGCCATATAGTTCATAATTAATATAAGCCTCTGTGTGTTTATTGGAGTCTGAGTGTCTGCGAACTGGGCGGGACACAGGAAAACATCCAGCTATACTACAGCAAAACTAGGAACCTGCCAATTAGAAATGCCCATTAAGAAATGCATACTGTAGTATCACTACATTAATTCTGTGAAAGTGTCAAGTGGTATCATAAAGCTATGTTTTTCTCAGAGATATTAGCTATTATAAATCACATGATGGTTTAAATAGCCTAATCAATAAGACATTTTTTTAAAATAATGCTAATTGTTTTATTGTAGCTGTTAAACAACAAAATTTCTAGCAACCAAGAATATCTACCCTAATTTACTAAAACATTTCTTTAATAATTCTTTGAAACTTTTACAAGTAATATTCAATTCACCTAGGGAATAGTGTAGTGGGTAGCCATTCCAGGTTTGATCTGCAAGTTCCAACCCCCATTGAGGCTTCGGCAACTGTCACTCCTACAAGGCGGGGCCAAGAGAGGACCCTGAAGACCCGAGATCTGGATGTGCCACTTCTCTTGGCTCCTGGACCCTGGACGATGGAGGTAGACTGAGCAGAGTTCTCCAGAGAACACTGCCGGACTGCGACACACCTTCCCCAGACACTGCAAATTACCTATCCCTTCATTTGTAAGTTATGCCACTAAATAAACCTTCCTTTTAACTGTGTGGAGTGGCCTTAATAATTTCACCAATAGAATAGGGTCCTCCAGACAAAACTGGTGCATATATGAACTCATAGATTGTGACAGCATCCATAGGGTCTGTGTAAGTTTAAGCCAGATGGGGTTTCAGAGCTAAGACTAGGTAGTGGACACAAGCTTCCAGCCCTAAACAATAAGCTATGTCCAACTGACATCAGCTTGCAAAGGAAAAATTAGTTCTCTCCAATGGAGTTTCAGTGGGTATATTAACCATACTGTGTAGGCCTCATGTCTACTTGTAGATGGCCAAAACAAAACAAATGAGTGGCATTTTGTAGAGATATTTTGTCTCATCTTGCTTTCTTTGGAAATTTTTTTTTGTCTTACTCATCTTTTGTTTGTATATTATAGTTTAAGGTTTTGTGATTTTATGGATTATGGTGGGTTATTTGTTTGTTTGTGCATGTTTTTTGTGTTTCTCATTTTTAAAATAGTTTGTTTCCCTGTTTGTTTGCTAAAGAGAGAGAAAGAAAGGGCAGAAGGGCACAGAACTGGGTGGATGGGGAGGTGGGGAGGATATGAGAGAGTTGGGGAGAGGGGAAACTGTAATCACAATATATTGTATACTTTTTTTTAAAGAAACAAAGCATCTATATGCCACTCCTCTTTAAATTTTTTTCTACTGTAAGAGTTGACTTCTCTACAGTTTTAAAGTGCTCATTCTGATCCAAACAGAAAATAAACTAAAGAAACAGGGGAAGAAAAAGCACTGGTGTTACAAGCAAAACTTTTTAAATACCACTTGGTAAATAAACAATTTACTTCTTTAAATTCTTTCCAGCCTGATCAGTTCTCACTCCCTCCCTCCTCTCCTCCCAGCCCCTTGCACTAACCTTCCCTCTCCTCAAACTTCTCTCCCCTATCCACTTCTCCTTCTTTCTCATCAGAAAAGGGCAGGTCTCTCCTATATATCAGCTAGCCATGACATATCAAATTCTAGTAAAACTACACACTTTTTAAAATTCTTAAATCTTCTTGGTTAATCAATCAACGGGAATTAGCTATGCTATGGCAAAAAAATGATTAGGATTGAAAAAGAAAAGTATAAAAAAATCTTAGAAATAAAAAATGATTTTTAATAAAGAAAATATTTGTAGAATAATATATTTTGGAAAAATTAATTTCCACTCAAACATTTTCTCAACTGAAAAAGCAAACACTATATAACTATTGCATTATTAATGACTTTTAAAAAATCATCAATAAAGGTAGAAAAAGTATTCTCCATGTGCCAGTTTTGTGGTTACGTGTAGGTCATTTCAAAGGTATAGGCTGAGATTTTTATAGTCCTCTTCAAATTCTTTCAAAACTTTGAAGATAGATATAGGGAATATCTATCAGTACATAGATATAATATAATTGCTGAACACATGATTTTCTCCAACGTTCAGTATTCAATTTTGGGCCAACCCATTTATAATTTTTAGAATATCAAAAGTGAGTTTGTCAAATATATATAATTCCTTATATATTCATAGAGAAAGCTATACTTTAAGCCTTATTCACATTCTTCTTTTAAAATGTAATTTTTTATAAATTAATTTACTACATTTACAGAAATAAATTCTACTTTGATAATGACTTTTCAATAAATCATTAAATGATTCATTAGTGTATATTATGTGTGACAAACTTCCTTTAGTTTGTAAATCATGCTTATAAAGGTAAGGAATCAAAAACCATCTTTCATACTCTATAAAAGCAAACATAAACCTGGGTTGTATAAAATCTAGTCTTAATTTTATAATGAAGTAATTACAGCATATTTTTAAATCCAATTAATTACTGAATATATTTATATAGAAAAGAGGAAACTAAGATAAAATTTGCCAACACTTTTGAAGAAGTTATGCTAATTAGAACATCAGTCATTTCTCAAATACTCAATTTGGCTTTACAAAATGACCTACAATTCCATCAACATTGTTGCATGTGATAGGATTACATTCTTTGTATGGCTGACTAGCATTTCAATTTGCATATACACAGCATTTTATTTATGCTTTCCTCACTGGCTACATAGCTGAGTTAATTCCATAGCTCAGTCATGGAGAATAATGTTGCAGTGAACAGGATATTCAGGTTGATCTTAGGTATGCAGATTTTTTTGTGGTAACTGCCGTCAAATCCATTGCTCTCCACTTGTTAAGCAATTACTGCACATTGCTAGCATTTAGTTCATCGCCTTTGAATAATTATCAAGAAGTTTGATAGCTGGTTCATTTTAGTTTTAATGTATCCTCCACATTCCTTGTACTAGCAATGTCTATACTATTTATATTCTCATCATCATCAATGAATCCAAAATCTTTTCTCTTCACATTCTTGTCAATACTTATTGTTTAGGTTTTTATTATAATTATTAAATTACAGCTAAATATAATTTATAGATGAGTTAAGAAGAAAGGAAAGTGTTAGGTCACAGAGAAACCTGGATCAGATGATGAATTGATGAATGAACTTACAGAAAGTCTATTTTGAAATAAAAACTGTACTATCAGAAATTAGAGAATTTACTTCCATTTTTTTTTATTTTTAAGAACTATTTGAAAGGTAGAAAGTGGAAAGAAGTCTGTTGTTTGGGAATTAGAAACAAACCACAAACCGTGTTTATGTATTTTTCATTCATTATCATCTTCCAACTTAAAACATTTCAATCCCATCTACTCAATATAACAATGTTGCTGTGATCACACATTTGAATCAGGGTGAATTTTTTATGCAGCTATGATCTATGTTATTCTTACGAAAGTTAGAAAGTCACAGCTTTAGAAAACAGGCCTTCAGGTTTTATTTTGTAAACTGGATATTTTTGCAAAATTGTAATGATTAGATTTTACTTGTGCACATCGGCATTAAATAGAGTCAGAGCTAGAGTTTATAACACTTTCTGCCTGCAATGTAAAATTCAGCAGAGAAGAAAATCTGAACAAAAACAGTGATGATTCAGAATCTAAAATATATGACGTTATCCATTTATCCAACCTCAAAAAAGTGTATGGCTTTTATTATTAGGTTACAATGGATCAAGATGTGTGTTCACACTAATGTTGCCCTCATTTCCATTTATATTAAACTGGTATTTGTTTTTTAAAGGAGGCACATGAATGAACAGAGCCTTCCACAATCTCTGTTTGTTCAGCTTGTAACATGCACAATAGCAAATTCAATCTTGTTAAGAGGCTTATTCCACGGTTGTAGAAGTTACTTGAATTGCAAGAAAGTTTGAATTTACATAGGTTGTGTGTGTGAAAGAATGAATTGAAGTTTAAAAGAACATTTTTCTCACTAATAAATTGCTTATGATTCTCTGATTTCAACAATCATTTGCCCATGCTAGTACTCAAATGGGAAAAAAAATATTTAAACATTAGGAAAGCTGAGTTCATCTGAAATGCCAATTAGATCAGACTTCTTAAACTCAAGGACAATTTTTTATGCAGTCAACTTTGAAGCAAAAAGTTACTTGTTTGATGAAGTACAATTTAGTTTAAATCAGGCAAAAAGCAATGAGCCCAGAGTCACATAGTTCCATTTGTGAGAAAATGTTTTGTTGACATATTTGTAGGCATTTTACTAAGGATCATTAACCTAAATATTTGTTACAAAGAAAAAAATGAATTCTCATCAATCAATACATGAAAATATATCTAATTAAATTTATATTGTAAACTTGTAAGTTATGTTATTAATATATAATGATTACTATCTTTACTCTATTCCATTAGCATAAATATTTGTAATAACTGGCATTGATCACTGAAGGGAGAAGCCTGTGGATCACACACAGGAAAAATTCACACAGTTTCATAAACAATGAGACTCATAAACATTTACAGTAGAAAAGAGAGATATTATTTCACATTGGTTCCTAACAGAAAATGTGACCTTTGGAAGTCAATTTTTCTGCTGACTTCATTTTCTTAGCTCCTTCCTTCCTTCCTTCCTTCCTTCCTTCCTTCCTTCCTTCCTTCCTTTCTTTTTTTCTTTCTTTCATTCTTTCTCCCTCCCTCCTTACCTCCCCCCTCTCTCTCACTCTCTTTCTTCCTTTCATTCTTTGAAATGAGAAAAGAAACAAAATAATCTGTACCATGTATAAAGAGTTCAAAATTCAGTAAACTTATCAGGAAGAACACATTCCTTCATTTGAAATTGGTTACAGAATATTACATAAATCCTTAAGATCACTAACAGATTCATTTTGTAAGGAAACTGAAAGGAAAAATACTGGGGCAGGAAAAATGATCTACATGATTGGAGAGACTGCTCAATGGTTAAGAGAGCACTGGCTACATTCTTCCTAAGGACCTGGTTTCAGTACCTAGTGCACACATGGCAGCTCACAACCCTGGTATCTTCTTTTGGCCTCCTCAGAAAAAAACACCTATGAACATAAAACATAAAATAGTAAGGAAAAATGTTTTTTAAAGATTGTGGTATATAATATAGAAATAGGATTTTATTTCAAAGCTGCAAGACTTTTAGAAATAAACATGAAATAACTTAACATTATTTTTAGTATAATCATGAGGTTGACCAAACAAAAACTAAAAAATTATGATGTATAAAAGAATCAATGAATTTGATGCTATATTTGAACATATATATCATTAAATAGTATTATTAAAATTAGAAAGAGGCTTTCATAATATATCGCTGAAATGTATATCCATTAAAGGATAGTAAAGATTTATGAGGACTCATTTGAAGCCAGTCTTAGTGGTATTAATCTGGAATTTCAGCACTCAGGAGGCAGAGGTAAACAAATTCATTCAAGTTTGAGGCTACCGTTTTCTACATAGGGACTTCCAGGTTCCTCTGGGACTAAACAGGGATAACTGTCACACAGACACACTAAAAAAATAAAATAATTCATCCATTCTTTGGTTGAAAGGCATCTAAGTTGAGGAGTAGATGGGGGGGGATGTGGGGAAGAAGTAGAGGGGAGCGAGAGAAGGGGAGGGAGAAGGAACTGTGGTTGGTATATAAAATGAAAAAGAATTTTTAAATAAAATAAAATGTAAAAAAATTTAAGCAGATGCTTTGCTAAAACAAAAATAGTCAAATTTTTAATCAAAGTCATCAACTTTAAAACACAAAACCACAATTAAATGTTTCTATAATTATAGTTCTGTTATAATACTGTTGCTTGGCTGGCATCCTCTTTATTTTCATTTCTGTCTAGGATCCTAGTCCATGGTAAGATGTCCCCTACATCCAGGATAAGTTCACATGAAAAGTAAGTAAGTTTGAGGAGATATTTGTTCTACAAGCATAAGGACCTGTTTTGTTGCTGACTTTTGTCCCCTAAAACCTTGCATATTACTTTCTCACACTATGAATGAGCCAGGAGGGATCTTTCAGCTCAGTTCCAGGGTGTGTGGTGTCTTCAGCAATAGGGTCTTACTGTCTCTTCAGGTGGGCAATCGAATCTGTTGTTTAGGGAGCCTCTGGTCACTAGGATTTTCCCTCTTCGTGGGTTCATACATTTTTTTAAAGCAAACATCGTAGTTCCCTAAGCACCCACATCAGTTGGCTTGCAACCACTGCTAACTCAATTTCCAGAGGAGCCAATATCCTCTTCTGATTTTGTGGGAACCTAAACGTGTGTGGTGCACATACAAACATGCAGGCACATACAAATACACATAAAATAAATCATAAAAATTTAGATTTAGTGTCATTTATCTATAACCTCAGAAATAAGGAGGCAGAGACAGATGGTTCTCTGGTGTTGTCTGGCCTAGTCAATTAATTTTAAAATTAATGTGGAAAGTAACTGAGGAAGACACCAGATGCCCACCCTTCCATACATATATGGACACACAAACATGCATGCATACCTCAAAATTTATCTTTACATTACCTTTGATTTTTGGGTACAATAAGTATAATGTTGTTAGAATCCCACTTCCATCACAAACATCCAAAATGAAATCTTATCACAGTGAAATGTTACTCTATAGCTTTTATGTTTGAACATGGATGTTATAATGTATAGCCGAATTTATCTTCTATACAAGTAAGGTACATTAATGCCAGCATAGTTTGAACATGACTAAACAGTGTGGTAATTTAAACAAACTGCTAAATACAAGTAGGAAAGCCTGCTTCTCCCTTTCTTTATGTATTTTACAAAAGTAATACGACAATGATTCTCATTTTCTTCCTCCAAAAGCCTCACATTACTTCAGTGTGAGATCAGGAAGTATAAAGGTTATTATCTAGAAGCCAACTGATTTTTTTCTCAGAAATATAATGACAAGATGCATTCATTCAAAAAACATTAGAGATGGTTATGTCTAGATCTTAAGCAGATACACTTTGTAATGACAGAATTGAACCTCTAGTTTGTTAATTTAGGAAGACCCGTGGGAGTATTTTATAGTTTGATACAGATATACAAAATCTCTAGTCACTGAGAAAGAAATTGCCTTTCCTTATAAAGTTAGGATTTTTATATCTACTTATAGATAAAGTATTATATGACTAAACTTTCACTTGATTAATTATAGTAAGCTGTAATATTTTTCGACCATTGTGCATAAATCATCATAACTGACAAGGCAGTAAAATTTTAATTGAGACTACATGAAATTTACTCTTAAAGTATTTACACTATCGATGCATATAAATTGTGAATGTGAAAATTAGGTAAGGATTTTTCTTTTCTTACTTTCATATATATCAGTGGGCATATACTTCAGGGTGAATGACCCATATAGAGAGAGGTTTAAGGTTTTATGAATAGTTAGCTTTAATCTTAAAGAATAATTTATCTTTATTTTATGTCCTTGAGACATATGTCTTGATGTATATAAGTATGCTGGGTGCATGCCTAGTGCCTGCAGAGGTCAGAAGAGTTCACTGGACCTCCTAGAATCAGAGATAAGGACAGTTGTATGTCACCATGTAGGTGCCGGGAACTGAATCCTGCCTTCTGCAAGAGATCTTCGAGCCATTTCCCCAGTCCCTTTTAATTTTAAAACTGAGGGAAGCGGAGGCAGTCCACAACCAAACAAAAATATGTGTAGAACAAATTATTCTTTGAAATGTCTATTTTTATATTTTATTTTAGTGTGTGTGTGTGTGTGTGTGTGTGTGTGTGTGTGTGTGTGTGTGTGTGAGAGAGAGAGAGAGAGAGAGAGAGAGAGAGAGAGAGAGAGAGAGAGAGAGAAACAGAGACAGAGACAGAGACAGAGAGAGGATACAAATAGAAAAAAAAATGTCATACAACCTGATAACTAATGTTTGGCCCCAAGAACCCTCAAAAAAGTTGAATTTGGTTTAATCACAACATTCCTAATATTCACACAGGAGGTAGACATAGAAAATTGCCTGGAGAATTATGAGCTAGGTACCCTGGAATATACAAAACAGTAAAGCAGGCTCTGCATCAATAAAGAAAGACCTGTATCACAAAGGTTGTCTTCTGACTTCCACACACATGCTTCTCTCTCTCTCTCTCTCTCTCTCTCTCTCTCTCTCTCTCTCTCTCTCTCTCTCTCTCTCTTTCTCCTGCCAAGTTTATCAGGATGTAAAGCTCATAATATTACTGCTCCAGCACCATCTCTCTCTGCTCCCCACCATGATGGTAATGGACTAACCCTCTGAAACAGTAGTCAAGACTCCACTTAAACGCCTTCCTTTATAAGTTGCCTTGGTCATGGTGTTTATTCACCATACTAGAACTGTAACTAAGACACCTCCATAATTATCATGCATATTTTATTAGTAGGAACATTTCTCCAGCCTGTTGAATATTGTAGCACGCAAGTTCTAAGGCTGTATAAAACCACTGATGTGTTTTCTACACAAGCAGTCTGCATAGTACTGTGTTCTGGTCCTGTGTAAGAATGTAGAGTGGATGTAAGTAGAAAGAATTTAAGAGGTAGTGAGTGGGGAAGAGAGTTCTGAAGTGCTAACATCTGGACATGATATGCCTATTGGACACATAATTCCACAGCAGCTATGTATACCTGCACAAGGCCTCCACAAGATGAAGTCAATGAATAGTTCATCATGAATGGGGGATGTAATCCTGTGGCACTAGGCATATCAGTGGAGCTATTGACAGTTGGTAGCTATTGAGGGAGGGAGAGGGATTCTTCTTTGGGAAATGGCCAGTGGTAGGTTATTCATGCCTTAGTGGATGGCCAACCACCCATGCATATATTGGTAACAGTAATTGTACTCAGGGGGTTATTAATAACAAATAAAAGAGAGCATGAAGTTGTCATGTAGATGTATAGGAGGCAATAAGGGAAGTTGTAGGGGAATAATAGTGAGTTGATATGATCAACATACTATGTACAAATATATATGTCCCATTTTTGTATACTGTTGCTGTGATAAACCATTGAATAATGAATACTTGGGTGAGGGAAAGTTTTATCTTAGCTTGCATCATTAAGGGAAACCAAAGAAGGAGCCCAAGTCAAGAACCTCAAAGTAGAATTTTTGGGCAGTGTTCTAGCACAGCAAAACAAAAGCAAACTAACAAACAAATGGTGACAGGAAACCTGTGTATTGCTGAGATAGACCAGATCATATTGTTTCCTGGAAGGATTGTGAAAGAAATTTGGAACTTTGAGCTGGAAAAGCCTTTGAATGTTCAGTGCTTAATTCTTAAAGGTCTGTTCTGTGGGAGTTTGCAAGACAGAAATACTGGAGAAATGTAGTTGATGAAGATCTGGCCTGTGAAGTTTCAGAAGAAAGCTTGATAGTTCTTCAAAGATTCTATCAGGGCTATTTGTATGGTATTGTAAATTATGGATCTATGGTGTCTGGTCAAAGGACACTGGAGAATCAGCTGTGGTTAACAAGAGACCAGCACCCCTGAAGAAAAACATTTGCCTTACTGGGAAAATCAATGTTCATTAGCTGGGGCTGAAAAAATAAGTGATTAATAAGAGTTCAGCATCATTAAGTGAAATATTCTGGGAAATATTGCCTCAGGGATAACACACAGAGGCTGTGGTCTGGAGGGCCAAGGCTGCACCACAAGCTCTCAGTCAAACCTGGCAACCTGAAATTAGCTTTGTGTGCTGTAAAGCTGAAGAATTGCAGGGGTTTAATGATTGATTGTGAAGACCGAGCACATTGTGGTGGTGCCACCTTGGGCAGGTTTTCTTAGGTTATGGAAGAAACCAAGATGAGCAATCCATGAAGAGCAAGCCACAAAGAAACTTTCCTCTATGGCTCTTGCCTCTGCTCCTGCTTGTGTTCCTGTCCTGATTTCCCTCATTGATCAAGTGGGATCGGAGTGTCTAACCCAAATAAATGCACTCTTCCCAAAGTTGCTTTTGGTCAGTGCTTCATCCCAGAAATGGAAACCAGACTAAATATGAAACTTTCAAAGAATACAATTATTATTAAAATAAACATACTATATCCTAAATAAAATTTATTTGAGATCTTTACAGAGTACTCCATCTAACTGATAGAGAATACAAAATCAGGGTAACTTATGCAATTTCTCTACACTAAACTTCGTACTAGGTCTCAATGCAAGTCGTAATAAATACAAAGAATTTAATTCTTTTCTTGTATCATTTCAGGACATGAGGGAATAACATTAGAGATCAATGCCAGTAACATCAGAGAAACAATACAAATAATTGAATACTGAACAGTTCAACTCTGAATAAATAGTGGATTGCTGAAGAATTCTAGGAGGAAATTTAAAAGTTCTTAGAATCAAAGAAGAATGAAAGCCAATCAATAAGAACCTCTGGGACATGGTTTGGGCAAGTATAAGAGGAAAGTTTGTAGTCATGAATGATTCTATTTAAAAATTCAGAAAAATCAGCAGGGCAGTGGTGACACACACCTTTAATTCCAGCACTTAGGAGGCAGAGGCAGGTAGATCTCTGAGTTCCAGGCCAGCCTGGTCTACAGAAAGAGTTCCAGGACAGGCTCAAAGCCACACAGTGAAGCCCTGTCTTGAAAAAATATTCAGAAAAATAAAACATCAATAACGCATAGATGAACCTCAAACTCTTAGAAAAACAAGATCAAGCCAAACCAAAAAAGAATACTCCAAAAGACCAAATAAAGAGGACAAAAATTTAATTAAATGGCAAATAAAAGAACAATACAAACACTCCAAAAAATGGATATTTGATACAGAAAAATAATATTAGTAAATATCTACCCAAATATTCAGCAAAAGAAAGACTTTTTGAAAGTACTCAAATAAAAATAAAATCATATATGAAAAAATATGAAGTTGCAGTTGATTCAAATACCTAGAGGATCACTAGGTGAATTTATTCCTAAAACTGAAAATCTAGAAGAAACATGTACAATCTTAGTATACATGACTTATAAAAATTAAATAAAGAATATATAAACAACGTTAACAAATCATGAGCAAGCAAATAGATTGAAGCAATAATTAAAAATCTCTGCTCAAACAAAAAGCTCAAGACTTGGTGGATGTGTTGCTTAGTTCTACCCTACCAAACATTTAAAGAAGAGCTAAGATCAATATTTTCAAATTGTTAGATGGAAAAGAAAGGACAAAATCCATACAGAGTTCCATTTACCAGGTCAATATTAGCCTGATATAAAAACCAGATAAGGATAGAGAAAAAAAGAACTACAGAGATTTTTTATAATGAATATATGCAAAAGTTATCAGTAAATTATGCAGACAATTCATAAACATACTAAGACCATACACCATAACCAAGTAGGTTAGTTCTCTGCGATATTAATTTAGTTTCAAATATGTTCATTGATAA
Source organism: Peromyscus attwateri (assembly GCA_902168425.1). Classification (NCBI taxonomy): domain Eukaryota; kingdom Metazoa; phylum Chordata; class Mammalia; order Rodentia; family Cricetidae; genus Peromyscus; species Peromyscus attwateri. The sequence continues at coordinate 26,694 of CABHPP010139023.1, read as the reverse complement.
GTGTGATATATCATTTTAAAACACAGAAAGGCAGGAATTACATGGCTACTTAGACATAGTAAAGGCCTTTGATAATGTTCATTGATTCATCCTTTACAAATCCTTGATGTAACTAGTAATAGAAGAACATATCTCAGCACAACAAAATGTATATACAAAACAAAAAGCTGTACCAAACATAGACTAAATGTGGAAAAACTCGATGCAGTTCTAGTGGAATAAAAAGGAAAGTAAAACTGCCTTTTCTTGATATTCTTAGTCAAAACAGTGTTTAAAGTCTTAGCAAAAATACTAAGACAAGAGAATGAAATAACAGAGATATGGATAGGGAAGGAAGTAATAAAAGAATCTATGTTTGCAGATGGCATGTTCTTACACTTAAAAGACACTTAGGATGACAACAAAATCAGATCTGATAAACAAGTTCAGCAAATTATCCAAACACAACATAAACACGCAGAAATCAGAAGAGACAGTTGTGGTGTTACATGTCAGTAGGATATGCTTAAAAACCTGAGGCAAGTTGATCATGAGAAGCAAATTGACTATGTTTATACTAGTAATTAAATTTCCAAGGAAAAAATCAGAAATACCACTATTCATAATAGCTTAAGCAGCATTAAAATATCTAATAATAAGTTTTGCAATGGAGGCTCAAAATATATCCATTGAATTTTTTTTGGGGGGGGAGGAAAGAGATGTATTTATTTTCTTTTTTCTTTCCTTTTTTAATTTTATAATTTAATTTAATTTAATTTAATTTTACATAGAAGCCATGGATTCCCTTGTTCTACCCCCCTTCAGGTGGAGCTCCAGGAGTCCAGTTGGTGAGAAAGAGGAGGGTTTGTATGAGCGAGAATTGTTGAGACCAAGATTGGAAAAAGCACAGGGACAAATAGCCAAACGAAACATGGAAACACATGAACTATGAACCAATAGCTGAGGAGCCCCCAACTGGATCAGGCCCTCTGGATAAGTGAGACAGTCGATTAGCTTGATCTGTTTGGGAAATTTTTAAGAAACTAAAATATCAAAGAGGACTACAGGAGGTGGAGTGACTTCCCACGATCGTATGTTAGCAGAATCAGTATTGTAAACATGTCTATATTGTACAAAATTATCTATAGATTAAATGCAATCCCCATTAAGCTCCCATTATATTTTTCACAGAAAAAGAATAAAAACAGAAAGTTCATTTGGAAACAAACAAACAAAATAAGTTTAAAATCTCTGAAATAGGTAGGGTAATCATAAGCAGAGAGAATGTTGCTGGATGCATACCAATATCTGTCCTCAAACTATACCACAGAGCCCTAGTAACAAACAGGATGGTACTGGTGCAAACCAGACATGTAGCCCAATAGAGAACCCAGAAAGCAGCTTGAAATGTATAGCTACTTAAATTTTCTCAAAGACTTTAATCTAAAACTTGAAATTTTGCAACTGTGAGAGAAAGAACACTTCAAGAGCTAGCTTTTTGTAAGGTTTTTCTGAGGAGGAGCACACTAAATCATTCTGTAAATTCGAGGTAGGGATTACATGAAATGAAAAACCTTCAGAGAAAATGAAATGATCACCCAAGTGAAGAAATAGCCTAGAGAATGAGGGAGAAGTCTTTAAAAACTATACATAGATAAAGGATTAATAGCTACAGTACACAGAGTACTACTAATTAAACATCCAAAACAGAAACCCTCACAAATAGTTTAATGAATAAATGGGCTTATAGACAGTTCCGAAGAGAAAAAATATTAATTATCAATGAGGATTCTTAAAATGTTTAGCCTTTTTATCCATCAAGAAAACACAAATTAAATCTGCTTTGAGATTCCATCTCAACTCATTCAAAAAGGCTATCATGAAAGAATCAAACAAGAAATATTGAAATGATATAAGTAAGAGGCACCTTTGTTCTATGTCTATAGGAGTGTAAACTGGTTTAAACAAGTATAGAAATTCAGTGCAGAGGTTCCTAAAAAATCCCAAAAGACAAAGAAAAAAAAAACCCCTGAAGATATGAATATCAACACCATTTGACCAACTAGACCACAGATCTGTATACTTGTAATATTAAAAAAACATACCACAGAGATACTTACATTTATAGATTTATTAATGAATTTTTGCTAATTAATTAGTTTAAAAGTTGAATATATGGCTCAATGTGACAATCTTTGCCTATTTGGTGTAAAACTCTGAATCTGATAACTGGTACTACAAATACAAGATAAACGAGTCATTTCAAACAATAAATTATACTATTGAAAGGATATTTAATCTATCATTGTTTTACATGTCATAAATATTTAATGGAATAACTCTTTTTAAAGGAGCAATAGGGTGGATATTACGTGTTTTCCAAAGAGTTCATCATGTAACAAAAGCAACGTCACCAAAGAACAACCTAAAGACAAATTACTCAATATAAAATCTTGGGACATCTAATTGATTATTTGAAAAATAATGTGACAAAAACTTTTGATACTTACTTAATGGCTTTTTTAATTTCCATAACATGCTCTAACTAGAAGCAGCAAAATATCAAAAACACTGGAAGCTGACAATGTAGACCACAATGAGCTTTTCAGTCTTCCTTTAATGAAGGTGATCTTTAAACATCAGAGAATACATTCTCCACAACATCACATTAATCAACAAAATTATTATTCACCTCACACCTTCCTAAGCTACAGGAATAATTGAATATAAGGGTGAAAATACTACTTTTAAAAATCAGCACTGGCAAATGTAAAAACAGAAAATGAATTTAGTATATGTATGGCTCAAGAATATAAAAACTATTCTCCAGATACCAAAATGATTTTTGGGGGGAGGGGACAAATAATCATTATGGTGGTTTGGTATTTCTTTCCCTAATTACTGCTGTACACAGCAGTAGTTATGGGTGGGAATTTGATAGTTACATTAAAAAAGTGAATATAAATATTAATAATATGTCTGTAAGAAATATAGTTTAAAATTTCCCTCATTTTTATTAACTGAACATTACGATTATTGACATATTAGTTAAGAACAAATGTTTATGTAGTAATATGACACTAGTAAATATGTACTTGGATATTAGATTTATTAACAACCACATATAAGTGTATGGTATCATATTCACCCTCAATTATGATCTTTTATGACTTTTCCCTGTTCCACTCTGACGAACCTCTTCTTCTTCTTCTTCTTCTTCTTCTTCTTCTTCTTCTTCTTCTTCTTCTTCTTCTTCTTCTTCTTCTTCTTCTTCTTCCTTCTCCTCCTCCTCCTCCTCCTCCTCCTCCTCCTCCTTCTCCTCCTCCTCCTCCTTCTTCTTCTTCTTTTCTTCTTCTCCTTCTTCTTTATTTTGTTTTTTGAGACAGGGTTTCTCTGTGTAGTTTTGGTGCCTGTCCTGGATCTTGCTCTGTAAACCAGGCTGGCCCCGAACTCACAGAGATCCGCCTGGCTCTGCCTCCTGCGTACTGGAATTAAAGGCTTGTGCCACCACTGCCCGGCCTCTTCTTCTTTTATGTTTTTTTTTTTTCTGTGTGATCTACAAAGTTTAATTCAGATTACTCCCAGCATGAGAGAGGGGTTATGTTTTGGGACATGGACAGTTAGCCACTGGCTATATTGATGAAGAAAATGATTCACCTCTCTCCTGTGACTCTTAGCAATCTAATGGCTCCTCAGGGAAAGGTGGGACCTCATAAGCCCCTCCCTTATTTATGACATAATATTGAAGGTGACCAATCTTGTGCTGTAATTAGGTTTTCTGTTATTTTTGAAATACTTGCATTTTGATGAAAAGCTGATGGAGGAAAATGTCTATCATTGTTCTTACAAAATTTGATTATTTGTATTGAGATTTATAAATTTAAAGATGTACTTCTGGTGATTGACTAAAGTATGGTAAGTGTACAGAAGCAATAATGCCTGGGAACTGGAGCGTAGTGATTAATTGTATACTAGCTTCCCTACAGTAGGTCATATGCATATATTAACTCATTGTATACGTGTGTGTTTGTGTGTGTGTGTGTGTGTGTGTGTGTGTTTGTGTGTGTGTGTGTTGGCTGTGAGTTGAACAGGACCAAGAATTTATGGTCAGCATCAATATTACATTAACTTCTTAAATTTCTCTTCATTTCATATTGGAGACTACTTTTGGTTGAAATGAGCTTTGCAACCTCTGATCCAAACAGATTCTCACTTATTTCAGAGCTCCCTGATTCACAAATACAAACATAGTTGTACATGCACAGATGACAAACACATAAGCCTCTGATCACTGTAGCCTTCATAGCCTGAGCCCCACATTGTCTAAACTCCGCATCTCTAAACCCAATGCTCTCCTTCTTCATGACTGTCTCTGTCTTACTGTTCCATTACCATGAAGACCCACTATGACCAAGGCAGCTTACAGAAGAAAGAATTTGAGCATTTGTTTATAGCTTCAGAGGGTTAGTTCCAAGGAACATGGCTATAGGCAGGCAGGTATGGTGCTGGATTAGTAGCTAAGAGCTTACATCATGGGAGCATGAGCAGGCAAAGAGAGAGACACTGGACCTGGTTTTGACTTTTAAACCCTCAGTGATATACCTCCTTCAACAAGTCCATATCACCTGGTCCTTTCTACTGGGTACCCAGCATTCAAATATATGAACCTATGGGGACCATTCTCATCCAAACTAATACATTCTGCTCTCTGGTCTACATAGGCTTGTAGCCCTATTATATGCAAATATGCATTTAGTATAACTTCAAAGTTCCCCATAGTCTATAACAGTCTCAATACTGTTTAAAAGGCCAAAGTTCAAACTCTCTTCTGAGACTGAAGACAAATTTTTAAGTGTAACACCCTGTAAAATCAAATCTAAAAGCAGATCACATACTTCCAACATACAATGGCACAGAATATGCATTGTCATCCCAAGAGGGAGGAAAAGGAGCACAGTGAGGAAGTACTGGACAAAATGAAGAACAAAAGCAGCAGGCCAAACTCCAAATCCTGCAACTCCATGTCTGACATTAAAGGGCTTATTAGATGTCACTTCCTTTGCTTTGCTGACCGCAACAATTTTTTTCTTTCCTGGGCTGGTTCCACGCTCTGCCTGCATATCCCAGGGCTCTGGCATTTCCAACATCTGGTGGTCTCCAACAAAATCCAGGCTTCATTTTTCTCAGCTTCACATAACTGCCTCTTGAGGCCTCCATGCACATTTTCCCTGCCACATGCTTGACCTCAGCAATAGCTGTCCTTAAGCTTGGAGGAAGGCTCCACAATCCATTTATTCCTGTGCTCTTCTTGATTAATCCAGAATTATGTGGCCTAAGCTGCCCAGTTCTACAGTATGCTGACGCTGGAACCTGGCCTTGTCCTTAAATTACATTTGAATAATCTTTCAGAACCTATCCCCTAATGACACACCTCCCCCTAAGAAGACCATACCCTCAAACTCCTTCCTAAACTGTTCACTGACTTGAAACAGGGCTTATTCTAATTCAAACCACCACAGTCTCTCACAGATAACTCTCCTAGACACTGTAGCAGGGCGAAGTCAGGCTACCTGAATAATGATTATTTTATATATTTAAGTCTCTAGGGTAGTTGAGTATTATTAAGTAATAGACCCCTCCCCAAAGAGAACATCTGACAATACTACTCACATGTGGGAAATAACAAATTGAATTTCTTTTTCAATGTCTGCCTGCTGCCCAGTAGATATAACTGCAGGAAATATCCCATCACTGGGTTTAACACTGGTGAGAAGTGTAGGTCAGTCTGTTGTCTTTAGATAGTCTGGATACTACATAGGGTTTTAGCTTCCTCCCCATATCCTCTAAAATACCAGGTTAGAGTCATGGACAGCTTACCACTTTACTAGTAGCTTTCCTGTATTTCTATACTCTTCGGGACAGGGCTCTGGCTTCCTGAGCTTCTGTCACTGCCAGGCACAGTGTGCTAATGGGACTGATGACTGAAGCTCTTTGTCATTTTAGTCCCACTCTGACATTAGGTATAACATAGCTATTGCACAGCTCCTCATTGCACAGGATCATAAGGTATATATCTTTTTAGGTTTTCTTTAAATGCATGTATTCATGTTGCTGAAGTATAATTATGACATTTAAAAATGTAGACCATCTTTTGTGCAGTATATGATACATAAAAAAACTCACTGTGTAATGTTTATCATTTCATTCTATTATATATTATTTTAGAATTTATCTTCAAGACACAAGTTAATTTTTGTGTATATTATGGTGAAAAGGCCCGATTTCATCTTCTTGAACGTAGTTTGTACATTGTTCTAATATTATTGATTATTAAGTACATAATCTGGATTGGAAAAATAAAGCATAGCCTTTTACCCACTTAATTGACACAAGACCATTATCTGAAATACACAGATTTTAAGTGCAATAATTATCCTATTTCTTTCCATTTTGTTTTATGCATATAATTTTCCAAACCCAAATTACATCATTTTTTGTAATTATGAAGGGAATTTTGCAATAGGTAAGTATGAATTGTCCAACATTTTTCTTTTTCAAGATTATATTGATTTTTATATTGATTATATTGATTCTTCCAGTTCCTTGCATTTTTATACGAATTTTAATATCAACATTTTTAATTCTACAAAGGAGATTGCTGAGTCTGTTTTTTAAATTTATAGGTTAATTTGGCTAAGACTTGTCTGTTCCAGAATGTTGAATCTTCCAATACATGAACCTAAAATGTTCATGTTAATTTATTCCTAAATACCAATTGTATTCTTTTGATGTTATTACAAGTGGAAGTGGCTACATAGATTATTTTGGAGACTAGTAATGTACACTGGAATATAATTGATATTGGATATTGATGTTATATGCTAATACCTGGCTGAACTTATCAGTCACAATCAGTTCTTTGAGTGAGGGAGTTCCTTGGGATTTTCCATATGTAAGTATAATGACATCTATGAACAAAGATTCTATTATTTATTTTCTGATACTGATGCCTATTTATTCCACTGTCCTATTTTGCTGAAAAGACTTCTAGTATAATGTAGAACAGAGCTGTACAAAGCAAATATACTTTACTGTTCCTAATTGTAGGGGGAAAGCATTTAGTCTTTCATCATTTAATATGATCTGAGCTGAGAGTTTTTCAATAAATGCACTTTATGAGGTAGAGAAAGTGCAATTCTATTCCTAGCCACTTGAGTGCTTTTATTATAAAAGCATGTTGGGTTTTGTTAAATTATATTTCTGTATCTATTAAGATGTTAATGTGTTATTTTACTTTATTCTGAAAATATAGTTTACAAAATTCACTGATTTTTCTGATGTTAAATAAACTTTTCCATTCTAAAGTATATTCTGCTTTGTCATAGTGTCCAAACACCCTTCATCCATTGCTTGTTATGGTTTACAAAATTTCCTTAGAGGTTTTGTACCTACAGAATGATTTGTGGAATATTTCTCTTTCTTTTCAAACTTGAATAATTTTATGCAGAAATCAGATTATTTCTTTTCAATGTTATAGAGTTTTACATACAAAGCATTTAGAAAAGGATGTGGAGAGATTTTGATAATTAATTAAATTTTTTGTTGTAAATCTGTTTATGTATTTTGCTTTTTAGTAATTTTTTTTAAAAAAAATTATCAGCCTTCTAGGAATGTATCCATTTTTTTTCTAATTAGTATAATTATTTAGATGACTGGTTTTCATATCATCCCACTTATTCAAATTTAGTTTTTTAGTTTTTTCAACTAGTAAACCAAACTTCACAATCCTCACAACTGAAATTTTCATTCCATTGAATTGACATGCTACCTCATCACAGAAGTTCCATTTGTGTTTTAAACTCTCTTCTCAGCCCTTAAGATTGCTTCATTGCTATGCTCTGTCCTTGAGTTCACTGAATATCTATAGTCTCTAGTGTGCTCTAGTCGCCTTCTAAAACACCTTCCTTTCATTTTTACCATTTTAGATTATATAATTTTGATTTTGTTATTCCTATAACCTTGTACATTTGATTTTTACTACTTTTGAATCAGTATGGCAAAAAATTAATTCTTAAAATATTCTTCATGAAATGTTTTTACATATTAGTAATTGCTGCATTAATATGTTACCCCCTCCTTAGTCTATAGATTGTAATCTAGTAACCGTTATTTTGGGTATAGAACACATTTTATATTCATTTGTATACCTCTCAATTATATTGTTAACAGAAATTTTTCATGAAATGTTAGGGTAAATCTATTTTTTCCCTGTTACTATTTGCTTATCAAATTAACTTGCCTAGGTTAATTTTTGTGAAATTTGTCTGCCTTGACTTTTGTGGTTGCTATTATCTCAGCTCAACTAAAAACTTTTTAGTTTGCTTAGTTAATTATTCACATGCTTATTTTAAGTTTATTTTATTCTTACTCCTTGAAAAGTGGTTATCACCAAACAATATACACCTCTTAAAAAATCCTGTCTTCTCACAGATTTTCTTTGTAACACAATTAACTTCTACAGTAGTTCTCTTTGACAATATAGTTTTTTAAATTTTTTTATTTTATAATTTAATTTAATTTTACATATCAGCCACAGATTCCCCTGTCCTCCCCCCCCCCCCCCCCCCCCGCCTTCCCCCCAGCCCATCCCCCATTCCCATCTCCTCCAGGGCAAAGTCTCCCCTGGGGATTCAGCTCAACCTGGTAGATTCAGTCCAGGCAGGTCCAGTCCCCTCCTCCCAGGCTGAGAAAAGTGTCCCTGCATAAGCCCCAGGTTCCAAACAGCCAGCTCATGCACTAAGGACAGGTCCCGGTCCCACTGCCTGGGTGCCTCCCAAACAGTTCAAGCTAATCAACTGTCTCACTTATCCAGAGGGCCTGATCCAGTTGGGGGCTCCTCAGCTATTGGTTCATAGTTCATGTGTTTCCATTACTTTGGCTGTTTGTCCCTGTTTAGGAAAAAGCAAAGTGTTAGAGAGGTCCCCAGAAATCCACAAAGATACCTCCACAATAGACTACTGGCAATGGTCGAGAGAAAGCCCGAACTGACCTACTCTGGTGATAGGATGGCCAAACACACTAACTGTCATGATAGAACTCTCATCCAATGACTGAGGGAACCAGATGCAAAGATCCATCTGGCCAGGCCCCAGATGGAGCTCCAGGAGTCCAGTTGGCAAGAAAGAGGAGGGTTTGCATGAGCAAGAATTGTTGAGAGCAAGATTGGAAAAAGGACAATACAGATTTTGTACTTATATGAAACCACATTTAAATTTCAGGATGTGTCTAGGAAGTATCCTTTGATAGTGCTTTAAGAGCTCCCATGTGCATTATCAGGTTCAGTTGCCATTTCTGTCTTTGGTCTATACATGCACACAGATTTAAGTAAGTGAGTCCTCACTCTGCACACTATACTAACCTAAGATGGTAGTCATTTGCCCTCTTTGACAATCTGTATCTGAAAAATTCATCTCTGCTCTTATACACTGCCCATATCTTTCCAGAGCACCAAAAATTACCTGTGATCCAAATTGTGTGAATTTAATAGAATATTGAAATGTTTGTTTATAATAATTTTCACGTTTTAAATGCATTTAGAAATGATTTGCCAATCTGTCACTAACAAAAAAAGGAAACCCAATTTTAAAAGTTTTTCACATTACAGTTAGTAGAGTGAGTGAAAGAAAACTTGGCTTATTAGTGATTCATTCAGTTTAATTGCTTTGAATATGTGTGTTCATTTTCCTCCGGAAAACAAGTGTCTTTTAAAAAAATATGTCACTTATTCACGATTCTCTGAATTACTTCTGTGGATGAAAAGTAACGGAAAAAAACAGCTTTCTTTGTGAAAGAATAATAAACACAATTTTTCCTTTCAGGTGGTTTGGCAACTCACCATGTTTTTCAGCAATCACAATTAAGCACTAGAGTCTTTGTGAAAGATGTAAAACCAGAAATAGCATTAATGTTGTTAATCAAATTAATAGAAACTCTTTGAATTTGATTATGTCACATATTGTGCAATTACAGTTTCAGAAGAATTTGAAAATCACAAATTAGATTTACCATATATTTCCAAAGGAAATAGTTTATAATGATGTTGTTTATTATTTGTACATTAGAATTTGAAATTTTCATAAGACACTGAATATCAAAATTAAAGTATTTGGATATGATGTGATAAATTTTTGAATTGTAGGAATTGACTTATAATATATTATTTATGTCTAATTTTGATATCTGAAATCTGAGTATTGTTCTGTAATGGTTATGGATCTGAAAAAAGTTAACATTTTTAGTTTTTCAATTATTTCCTTGTGATTTCAGAAATTGTAATTTCTAAGACCATTACATGCCATTATCAGATATATGAAATCCAGGCACACATTTTAATTTCTTAATACAAGAGAAATTTTGCAAAACAATACAAATTTCAATCACTAAGATTCTTGGTTATTTTTGTATGTTCTTTGAATGTTATCATAAAACTACTCACAAAGATCTAATTGTAATTATCTATAAGATCATTGAATTCTATCGAGATGATATATGACCATAAATGTGATGATGGAATGATGCAGGTTTTCTTTCCTTTCTTTCCCTTTATTTCTTTTTCTTTGTGTGTGTGTGTGTGTGTGTGTGTGTGTGTGTGTGTGTGTGTGTGTGAGTGTGTGTGTAACAGTGAAACATGGCATCAATAGCCAAATACTGATAAACTCAGTATGTTAAAAATGTTGATGATGAAGAAATAAAGCACTAAGGCTAGATTTAGAAATGAATTCATTATAATGTTTTAAACCAATACATTTCTAAATTACATGGTACATTAGACTTAAAGTTCAATATTAGGTATATGTATATCATTGAGATTTGGTACTAAGAAATGAGATTTGACTCTTGTTTAAAAATGTATTTCAGAATAGAGATGAATTAGGGTGATGAATACTTTTTTCAACTTTTGGAAAAAAGATTCAATGTGAAATGTATCTATAATAGACATAAAATCTATGCATTTTCTTTGTCTAAATAATATAACATCAAAATAAAAGTAAATGCTGTTTTAGAATACAGCTCAGGTAAGTGTATCAAAGGAGTTCTGAAACTGAACAGCATTCCTAGGATGCCCTGATGATACAAGGAAAGATGTGAAAGGATGTCTTCTTCCATCATGTTTCACACGTAGCAGTGATGGGGAAAGGTTTGAAGGAATAAATTTCAGAGCATATACTCATAACTTTTTGTCTAATGTGAGTATGTGTTTTGAAGCATCAAGAGAAATATCTATTTACAATAATCCTGAGGGAGAGAACTCAGCCAAGACAGATATCTGGAAGTTTGGAAAGACTTACTCAGCACAGAGAATATATAACTGTACGAGCTAGTTGTAGAAACTCATGGAGTGCAGAATCTGAAAATGCCCTGGCAGACAACTGGAGATGGCAAAACAAAGAGAAAAGAAGAGTAGACATGTTGTACACAAAGAAAGCAATGGAACACTTTAATATTGCAATACCCTTTAGAGAAGTTTTCAACCTTCTCATGTGCCTGTTGGGTCTGTTTTGTTCTTGGAAATATAGATCTAGAACACAATTGTTTAATAAATAAGTTTTTCCCCTCTGGAATAGTAACTTGTATTTTAGATAATACAAAGCTGATAAGATGGCTTCACAATCTGATTAGAAGCCCAGGGTTCTTTCATCTTCTCTGACTCTTCATATGTCTTGGGCAATGCTTTATATCTCATTGACCTTAGAAATGTATTTATTATATTGCTATTCCTACATACAAATAAAACTGGTAAATATTGTATTGTGTCTTTCTCTGCTATATTGCTCATGAAGAAATAATATTTGTTTAAATTCGGAAGAAGGAAAAGGGAATATTGATTAGGAAATTAGCAGTACTTTTCATACATACATGAAAATGACCATTGACAGTTTCCTATATGTTTGTCAACTGTTATAATATCATGGGTAGCTGGTGAAGTGTGAATTGTAATTCTAACACTGTTTTTTTTTTATTCTACTGGTTCTTGAAGCCTAGAGGTTGCTAAAAATTCCTTAGCAACAGCAAGTTTATTATTTCAAACCAATTCATTCTATTAGTAGCAGTCAACATTCAAACCTAATTTTCTAACCTAAGGCTAAAATACTCCCAGAAAATCAACTGCTTATCGCTGATTACTTAAGGCTAACTCAACTTCTCTCCTGGATGGAAAATTTAATGTCTCCTCAGGTAGAGTGCTTTCTCATCTGCCAATGTACACCACGATTTTATTTGTTTTTGCCTGTGACTGCTCAAATGAAATAACATAACAAATCAGAATTTATATATTCAGTAAAACAAATTAGCAGAAAGGCTCAATAAGATAAACAGTCTCTTCTAGCTGTTCAAACAAAATGACATCTGATAATAAGTTACTGTTTTGACCTTTATTGTGTGTGTAAACACAGATCTGTGCAGTGTACTTCAACAATCATATGGTTCTACTTCAATGGCTTTAGAATGGGCAGGTTTAAAATTCCTCTTCCTGTTGGACCCATTAATTATTTGATTTCCTTTAGAAATAGACTTGTTCTTTCACTCTTGGAACTAGCTACTAAATGAAATTTACCTTAGGAAATCATTTCCCTTTCTTCTCTGGTCACCAACCTGCTGTGCTACTTGTCTGTTCATTTTCAGTCTCTGTGTTGGTCAGATTTTTAGTTGTAAAATAGAAACAAATATAGCTGAAAAGTAAAGAGAAAGGGGAAGCAGCAGAGTATGAACATATTAGCTTTCAAATAAAAATGCAGCTACAACTGTATGAGTAACATTTGTTTTTCTATCCCATAACTTGAAATTTAAAGATTTTTAAGAAGAATATTCTACCTGAAGATTCAAATTTCCCTATATTTGTGTATATATAGAGAGTACATACATATATACAGATACATATACACATACACACAACAAAAATAATATGACATAAATATAACTCTTCAATTGACTTGGATTTGAAGTAATAATATATTTTAGAAAAGATCAAGAGACTCCTTGATTTCATTCTGGTGAAATCCTAAGAAAAGACGCTAACTCTACTATGCAAACCCTTCTCAACTACAGAAAAGGTGACATGATAAACAGAAAAAATTTAAATGATCATCTTGTAATATTTTACTCAGCAACAAAACACTAATGTATGGTGTGTATGTTCTGGTTTTGCTTATGTGTTTCAGTATCAACACATGTATTGATTTATATAACATATGGCACAGACACTTACTTTAAGGAACAGACACTTACTTTAAGGAGCCTGTGTTTACAAAAGATAGAAAAGAATAACTTTTCTTCTTAGCTAGTGCTCCATTTGTAAGTAAAAGACAACCAGTATAATATATTCAATAAGCTAGCATTTTAGTTTTCCTATTATAATTATATACTTTGCATTTTACTTCATGAGGACAAGACAATGTTACCATCATAAAATAATCTATATAGAGTATTCAAAATTGAATAATTTTCACAAGTGAAGCAAAAACATGATCTTAAAATTATACTAGGTATTGAATAGTTTCATGTTTATACGTTGGAGCAATTGCTTCAAGAAAAAAATGTATAAATTTTGCAATTCTTCTTGTATTTGGAAAAACCTCACAGCATTTCAAAGTGCTCCTTCTGTGGTTATGTTAATTAGTGTAATACACAAACAAAGGAGTACTGGAAACAAGCTTTAGGAATTCATAAAGCGAGGATGATTGTCTAATGTACATGAATGTGTTGTCATCATCAGTAAATCATTTGAAATTATATGTAAATTTTTACAGGTATGTGTAATTTTGGAAGAGAGAATCCATAACTTTCAAGAAATTCTCAAGTAGGTTCATGACCTAAGGATAAGAACTTTTTTAAAAAAAATATATTGCTGCATGTACGTCTGTGCACCACATGCATGCTTGCTGCCAAAGTAAGTAAGCCATAAAAAGGGGCATCACATCCCTTGAACTTGAATTACCATGTGAGGGCTTGGAATCAAACTCAGGACCCATTAAAAAGCAGGAGCTGTGGTCTTAAAAAATGAGTCCTCAGTCTAGGCCCATCAAAAACTTACCACATGTAGAATACACAACTCAGTTCATGTCATCTTTATACTATAATTGCCCAATGACAGAGAAATGGATGAGATCTGTGTGAACAGTCTGGACGTGAGTGGGGGTAATGAGGGGCGAGGGGCGAGGGAAAGAGAACTTGGGGGAGCGGGAGATCCCAACTGGATCAAGAACAGAGAGGGAACACAAGTAATGTTCATGGTAAATGAAGACCGCATGAGAATAGGAAGAAGCAGAGTGCTAGAGAGGCCCACAGAGATCCACAAAGATGCCCCCACAATAGACTGCTGGCAATAGTCGAGAAATAGCCCAATTTGACCTACTCTGGTGATAGGATGGCCAAACACCCTAATTGTCGTGCTAGAAACCCCATCCAATGACTGAGGGAACTGGATGCAGATATCCACGGTCAGGCCCCAGGTGGAGCTCCAGGAGTCCAATTGGCGAGAAGGAGGAGGGTTTATGTGAGCAAGAGTTGTTGGGACCAGGGATGGATGGAATACAGGGACGAGTGGCCAAACGAATGGAAACACATGAACTGTGAACCAGTGGCTGAGGGGCCCCCAACTGGATCAGGCCCTCTGAATGGGTGAGACAGTTGATTGGCTTGATCTGTTTGGGGGGCATCCAGGCAGTTGGACTGGGTCCTGTGCTCAGTGCATGAATTGGCTGTTTGAAACCTAGGGCTTAGCAGGGACGCTTGGCTCAGCCTGGGAGGAGGGGACTGGACCTGCCTGGACTGAGTCCACCAGGTTGATCTCGATCCTCGGGGGAGTCTTTGCCCTGGAGGAGATGGAAATGGGGGGGCGCGGGGGGGGGCGGGGCGGGAGGGGGGAGAGCGAGGGAATCCATGGCTGATATGTAGGGTTGAATTGTATTGTAAAATAAAATAAAATATTTCAAAAAAAAAAACCTATCATTGTGCTCTTTTCAGTATGTGTCATGAAACTGTGTAAGAAAAAGCTATTCCTATCCCTTGTTGTTTAGTTATCTCATTAATGGTCACTCCCAAATTGCATGAGTGTATAGTAATAATTAATAGTAGTCAGCCTCGGAATATTTATGAGACAAAGCTTGTTTGCTTGTCTTCATTTTTGAAACTCGTGGAGTCCAATTTGTACTGACTGTAGACTCTTAGGCATGTGGTTATCCACTGAACTATGGTAGTCTTAAAAAACCAAAAAAAAATATATGCAAAGAAAATTATATATAAGAAAACAAGTTAAATAAAGGAAGAGTGGTATGGAGCAGCTACATGCTTCCGCAGAAATGAATTAAAGGTACATTTTAAAATTTATATTTTACATATCAGAATAATTACTCAAATAAGGAAAATAAATAATTCAGTGTGGAGGTTCCTCAAAAAAAAAAAACAAAAACAACAAAAACAACAACAAAAAACTTCAAACAGATCTACCACATGATGCAGCTATCTAAATTTTGGGCACATATTTAAAGGATACAAGTTCACCTATGTTAATTAATGTCTTATTCACAATAGCCAGGAAATGAAAACAGTGTAGATGTCCAGCAACTGATGAATAAAGAGGGCAAATGTGGCATATGTACATAGTAGGATAATATTAAACTCTTAAGAAAATTGAAATTCTAAACTCTATAAAGAATAATGAGTGGAGCTAGAAATAATCATCTTGGCTGAAAAAAAACTCAAAGAAAGATAAATGTCACAGATTTTCTTTCATTTCTGGATGTTAGCTTTGAATCTACATATATGTGCACCCCTTTTTAAATTCCCAGAGAAGTCAAGAATTAGGTAGGGATCATTGGTGGGAGGGACCATAGGGAGGGGTACTGTTCTGTGTGCTGTGAATGTGTGTTGCTCTGATTGGTTGATAAATAAAATAATCACTTGCTTGGTTTTTTGTTTGTTTGTTTAACTAAAATACATTAGTTTTTACATATACCTGAACATGTGTATTTTATACCTGTCAATGATATTTATTTTATGATAATATCAGATTGAAAAACTATGTTTTGTACCACTTACGTATTTATTTAGTAAATAATTTATTTCAATACTAATATAAATCAACAAAGTTAGTAAGTCATATAATGAAATTAAGAGTATTACATGATCTCAATTCCCCCAAAGTATAAGAAAATGTTGTGGAAGCTCTTATTTTTGAAGCACTGCTGTTAATCTAAAGTATTATCACAAGTACAGTTCTATTAAGTGCAATGTTTAGGAATATGTTGGAGATATCAAACTTAAAAATTTAGGGCTTTCTGCTCTTTTCAGTTAAACAATATCAACATAGAGGTATAAATGTCAGATTGAGTTCTCTCTGTATTTTAATAACTGATGACAATATGCATGACTTATTATTGAAGATAAGAGGCAATTAAGCATTGGCAAGGTATATTATATATATTTTACTACAACCTTTCAATGAATTGTTTTATTGAATCAAATTTATTACAAGAAGTAATTTATTCCAGCTCTTTTATTTGTGCTTGTTACCAAGCTCTGTGAAAAATAATTTATATTTTCCTGACATTTACTTGTTGATAGTAGTTTTTATGACCCTGCATTTTGGATCTACAATTCATTTTTGTCCATGAGAATTTGTGATTTAAGATTATAGTTTTACGTATAGTGAATTATAACACTGGCAAACTATCTCCTGGTGTAGAAGGTCAATAACAGTATGAAAATATGTTATAACTATAATAAATTAGACTTAATATAAGGTATGAAAATTTTAAACAAATCTTACCCTAATAAGTATCACATATATTCATTTTGATGATATTTTTCATATTTCCAGTCATTTGAAAGACAGATATTTCATATTTAGATGACAATTTATGGTAGATTGTGCTCAGTAAATCCTGTTCCTATTTGTTTGGCTGTATCTCATAATCCAAATAAAATTGTCTAAATAAAAGGAGATCCAAGTGCAATGATATCTTTACTGAGAGAACTGGGTTTCATAAATATACTGATTAATATTCATTATAATAAAATGTTTTCCTCAACAAGCAAGAGAAACTGAAATGTTGCCCACCATATACTTTATTAAATCTATTTCATTTCATTTTTATTCTAATTCACAAATAAAAGTGATATATTCTTCACTATGATGACCAATGACTAAAGAGTTATTTCAATTTCTCCAAATGCTTCATTCCATCACGTTGTTAGACAATAATCTTTCAAAACATATTTTTAGACATTCTTTTGCTTCTTAAATTAAGTTTTAATATTTTTAATTGTCAGATATGGTTTATTCCTAGCAATGTAGCAGAAGTATTAGAAGACTCAAGTGTAAAGTTGAGGCCTGGTGAAAACTTTCCCCCCCACAAGATTAATAAGGTTATTGAAAGGATGTCTAATTAAGAGTGTATAAGGGACAATATTTTTTCTCTCATATTTGTCCAGGACACTTCAAACACTATGAATTTGTGTCACAATCATATTAATGTTGTAATGTTATGAAATAGAGCCCCAGCTTACAGGCTTTACATTTTATGCTTTCTTTTTGCTATTTCTTTCTTTTGATTTCATTTGATATAGATTTTTTGAAATTTTCATGTATGCTGTGGGATGTTCTGTATGGCAAATCTGTTAATAAATAAAACACTGATTGGCCAGTAGCCAGACAGGAAGTATAGGTGGGACTAACAGAGAGGAGAATTGAGGGAACAGGAAGGGAATGGGGAGACTGCCTACAGCCACCGCCAAGACACGGAAGATGTAAGTACCAATAAGCCACAAGCCACATGGCAAAGTATAGATTAATAGAAATGGGCTAAAAATAAGAGTAAGAGCGCCGGGCATTGGTGGCACACGCCTTTAATCCCAGCACTCGGGAGGCAGAGGCAGGCGGATCTCTGTGAGTTCCAGGCAAGCCTGGGCTACCAAGTGAGCTCCAGGAAAGGCGCAAAGCTACACAGAGAAACCCTGTCTCGAAACCCCTCCCCCCAAAAAAGAGCAAGAGCTAGACAATGATAGGCCTGAGCTAATGGCCAAGCCGTTTAAATAATATAAGCATCTGTATGTTTATTTTATAAGTGGGCTAAGAGACTGCCAGGGCTTGGCGGGACCTGGAGAGAAAATTCCAGCTACACATGAAATATATTCTGATAATTGTTTCTCCTTTCCCTACTCTTCCAAATTCCTCCTCACCTCACCTCCCATCTGGATCTACATTCTTTCTATCTCTAGTTAGAAAACAAACAGGCATCTAAGGATTATATTTTTATAAATGAATGGATGAATGAATGATTGAATGAATGAAAACCTATCCACTAGGCCAAAGCTTTAACAATTGAACTTTCACTTATACCTGCTGGGAAAGGGAAAATCAGTTTTCTCTAATAGAGTGGCATTGGCATATCAAACACTCCAGGACAAGCCTCGTGTTCAGGAGTAGTTGGCCAACATATAACAGACTCCACAGCTGTATTTTGTGTACATTTATTTGGTTATAATTTTGTGGGTTTTTTGGGGGGGTATTTTGCTTTCTTGTTTTGGGGAGGGATGTTGTTGTATTGGGTTTTTATTTGATTTTATTTGATTTTTGAGAAAAAACTTAAAGTTGAATTGTTAGGAAGGGAAACAATCTGGAAGGACTTGGGGAGGGGAAGAATACTATCAAAGTATATTTATATTTAAAGTTGTGGAACAAGGATGACTGGACAGCTACTCACAACACCAGGGAGGCTACCTGGATAATAGGACCCCAAGAAAGACACGGGGATCACCCAATGACACAGAAATGGACAAGATCTACATGAACAATCTGGACGTAATGAGGGGCGAGGGGCGAGAGAAAGAGAACTTGGGGAAGCAGGAGATCCCAACTGGATCAAGAACAGAGAGGGAACATAAGGAATGTTCATGATAAATGAAGACCACATGAGAATAGGAAGAAGCAAAGTGCTGGAGAGGCCCACAGAAATCCACAAAGATGCCCCCACAATAAACTGCTGGCAATAGTCGAGAAATAGCCCGATTTGACCTCCCCTGGTGATAAGATGGCCAAACACCCTAATTGTCGTGCTAGAAACCCCATCCAGTAACAGAGGGAACTAGATGCAGATATCCATGGTCAGGCCCTGGGTGGAGCTCTGGGAGTCCAATAGGCAAGAAGGAGGAGGGTTTATGTGATCAAGAGTTGTTGGGACCAGGGATGGATGGAATACAGGGACAAATGGCCAAACGAATAGAAACACATGAACTGTGAACCAATGGCTGAGGGGCCCCCAACTGGATCAGGCCCTTTGAATGGGTGAGACAGTTGATTGGCTTGATCTGTTTAAGAGGCATACAGGCATTTGGACCGGGCCCTGTGCTCAGTACATGAATTGACTGTTTGAAACCTGGGTCTTAGTAGAGACCCTAGGCTCAGCCTGGGAGGAGGGGACTAGACCTGCCTGGGCTGAGTCCACCAGGTCGATCTCAATCCTCGGAGGAGTCTTTGCCCTTGAGGAGATGGAAATGGGGGGGTGGGCCGGGGGGAGGGGGTCGAAAGGGGAGGAGGGAGAAAGGAGGAATTTATGGCTGATATGTAAAGTTGAATTATATTGTAAAATAAAATAAAATAAATTCAAAAAAAAATAAAGTTGTTTTAAATAATAAAAATATGATAAAAAATAAATAAATAAAAATAATATAATATTGTGAATAAAAACCAAGCAAATTATAATATTAAAAAAACAGAAGAAATGCATATAAATACAGAGACACACACATACTCAGGAATCCCACAAAAACCTAAAACTAGAAGCTGTAATATATACGCAAAGGACCTGTAAAATAGGGGACAAATTGCACTGACTTAACATTACGAAAGAAAGAACCTCCAATCATGCCATTTTTTTGTGTTGGCCATGTACTACTGGGTCTGGGGATTAGCCTTATGAGTGGTGTGCTCCCCCAGTGAGACTCCCTTGGAGAAAAATATTTCCTTTGCAATTGGCTATCAATTGGAGATAACTTCTGGGTTAGAGATGGGTGTGTGTGTGTGTGTGTGTGTGTGTGTCTAGGTGTTTCAGTTCTAGGATCTCATCTGGTACAGACATGTGCTGGCCCTGTGTATGTTGCCAGTGAGTGCATATGTATGCCAGCCCTATTGTGTCTAGAAGGCCTTGGTTTCATGCTGTCCTCCATTCCCTCTGGCTCCTCCATTCTTTCTGATGCCTCTTCCACAGAATTCCCTGAACCCTGAGGGGAGTCATTTGGTGGAGACATCCCTTTAAGTTTAAGTATCCCAAGGTCTCTCTCTCTCTCTCTCTCTCTCTCTCTCTCTCTCTCTCTCTCTCCCTCCCTCCCTGCACATTTACCTACATTTGGTCTCTGTATTTGTTCCTATCTGCTACAGGAGGAAGCTTTTCTCATTCTCTCATAATGGCAGAGGAAGGCATGGATCTAAGTATAGCATAATTTAGTTAGGAATCATTTAATTGCTGTGTTCCTTTAGCAGAACATTAGTATTTAGTTTTCCCTTAGATTCATGTGCTATCTATTCTCAGGTCCTTGGCCTCCCAAGCAGTGTTGGGTAAGGGTTCCATCTCAGGGCATGGAACTTAACACAAAGCAGTTATCTGTAGGTTACTCCCATATGGTTTGTGCCACGGTTGCACCAGAATTTCTTGCAGGTAGGTTATGCTTGTAGATAGAAGGTTTTGTAACTGGGTTGGTATTTAGCATTCTCTTTTGGTAGAGTGCAAGATACCTTCCAGTACCATGAATAATAATCTACAGAAGTGAAATCTAGGTGGGCACCAGCTTGACATCTCTGTTCAGCAATAGGACCTTACCTTCAGTTTGTGGAGAATCATCAATAGCCTTGGCAAAAACCTGGAATAGCAAGATCAAGCAGGGAGGGGATGGGAAGACAGAGTAAGGAGGGATTATGATGAAGGGAAGGTAAAATTAAGAGCAATTTGAGGAATCATATCTAATAAAGTAGAAGTTTCCTATAATACATAAATATATGAAATCATCAAATAATAAGTAAGATAGAAACACATCTGGACATCTCTCATCATCTAATGAAGATTCTAGTTCTGAAAATGGGTTATATTTAATCCAGTTGTTGGCAAAAGTGTCCCATGGAAACCCCCAAACAACCAAGGCTATATTTTGTGTTGTTTCTTAATGTCCATTTGAATTTACTGAGTTGTTCTAAAATGTTTTCCATCACAAAGAACTATGTGGCTATTAATTAAGCTATAATTCTAATTCATTCTTTTTCATTTCTCATACTGTCAAACTCTACTAATATCCCTTATTTTTAGAAGTATCTTTAAATACGTTACAGTATCAGCCATACCAACATAGTTAACAAGAACCATTCAATATCAAATATTTTTTTTAAATGATGCCAAGTCAACTGGATGCCCATAATAAACTTCATGAGCTGTTTCAATTGACTAGTGAACTATTTTGTTTATCTCCATTTTGCTTAAATTAATAACTGAAATGCAAAAACTGATAAATTGAAGTTATAGCACAACTCATTAAATTTTAGTTACCAATATAATAAGCAAACCACATAATATTAACATTTGAAATTTTATGTCATTCTACCACATATCAAAAATTAGAATTTGTTATTGCTTTTACTACTGAAAACATGGAATGAAATATAACACTAGTCTATCGATGTTTCTGGAGAATAAATATAAATAATTCTCTCATAATGGCAGAGATAAATAAATAAATAAAAAATAAATGACTTACATTAAAAATACACTTATTAATTGGTCACAACAAGAGTATTTATAAATTTCATAACAGAATAAGTATGTAATCAAACCTACTTATTCAAAATATGAAAATTTGAAAACATCATCCTTTGCAATGAACCAGCATAGGTTGTTTTCACCTCCTATCATAATTTATTAAAGAAGCAAACATCCAACAAAATACTTTTAATTGAACGGAATTAAGTAAATAGAGTGAGCACTAATTTGATCAAGGAAATTCTTCCCTTCTTTCATCCATACACTTTGAATTCACACATACTTGATTTGTAGGTTGCTTATCTAAGCGTGATTTATGGCAGACACCTAATAAAGCTGAAATTTTGATCTTAAAAGGTTGGAACAGGAAATGTTCATAGCTTGAAAAAGTGTTTGACAAACTGTTTGTGGGAACACTTAAGGTTATGTACTACCTTAAAGAAAGAAAACAAAAATAGACAGTGAGGCTCCTTAACTCTTTCTGAAAAGATTATCTATTATCTACTGAACATTTTATACATATAATATTGATTTCTATAAAGTTCTCCTGGGATTCAAAGATTGTAAATTTTTTATCTTGAGAAACTTAAAGACTTCTTAAGCCTACCACAGTAAACTGGAGTTTACCATTTAAGGTTAAGTGCATGGGAATTCAGGGAAAACTTCATTTTGATGTTATTTTTAATATCTCATCACAAAAAGAATCATGTCATAATAAATATATAGAAAGAGAAAACATGAAATTATTATGGAATTTTAAGACATGTGTGAAGTGTGCACCCTACAAATA
Source organism: Peromyscus attwateri (assembly GCA_902168425.1). Lineage (NCBI taxonomy): Eukaryota > Metazoa > Chordata > Mammalia > Rodentia > Cricetidae > Peromyscus > Peromyscus attwateri. The sequence continues at coordinate 4,125 of CABHPP010139023.1, read as the reverse complement.
CATTAAAATTAAAGGCTAGCCAGAAAGTTCATACCAAAAATGTTAATTTAATATTTGATGCCATATGAAAATGGAAGTTTATTTGATTACATTAAGCATATATCTCTTTCTGTTCCATTGAAAATCTTCGTGGATCAAAATGACAAATTATGTATAATTATGAGAATTGAAAAAAAAGACCTTTCCACTTTTCTGAATTTTATTTTGAAGTTTACATATAACAGTGATTTGTTGCTGTTGTTGTTTCAAGGATATTAATGGCTCAGGAAGAAATGATTTGACCATGACAGATAATATTTTACTGAAAAAGATTTCAAATTATGGTCTATAGAACTCTATACTACTATCCAACAAGGCCACATGCTGTTATTGAGTATATAAAAAGCAGCTGTTCCCACTAAGATACCCTTTAATTCCAAGACATTAGTGTCTTTGACCAGGTCTGGGAATATTTGACATATAGAGAAATTAAAGGCCTATGACAGAACACTTATTAATAGAACAAATGATATGATGATCAAATCATTATTCTCAAATATTTATCTTACATCTATGGCTCATAATAACATGAGTAATAGAGGTAGAACATATATAATCTTTTCAGCACAGCCCTTTTCCTTCCTTTTGATAAACAACATTGTTTATAAAAATATTGTTTCATAAGCTCTGTTATTTTGTAATTAATAAAATAATTGAATTTAAAATAAAAAATTAAAAAGCACATGATCATGATAAGTAGTATTCAGCGTTATTCAGCTCAATAACATCTTCACACAAGATTGTCTTTCCTGATTTCCTCTTCCTGTCCTTTATCTGCTTTTCTGAGATCATGTAATAAAACCACAACAGGGAAATGTATATTCAATTTATTTCTATTGAACACAGGGAATAGTACAATCTCAAACAAGAATCTCAAGTTCATTTCTGTTAACAGTGATATCATGCTTCCTCAGCTAAAGCTACCTTTCTGTCTTCCCTACACACCAAGAGCTTACAAACAAGGAAATAATCCTGAGTTTAGGTAGAAAGAGATTTACACAAATTCATCATAGAAATGCTAAACAAATATTCTAAATCAAGGCTGGTTTTAACAACTGAGTTTCTGTCTCTTTTTCTTTTCCTTTTAAAAATTTACTTATTGTCAGTCTATCTATCTATCTATTTATCTATCTATCTATGTATCTATCTATCTGTCACCTATCTTCTCAAATCATCATTCTTACTTATAAAGATCAACTTGGGTACTTACCAATGTTGAATACTTAGGAGTATCATTTTCTTGACACTAAGAGAGATAAACTCAGATTTTCACCACTATTAATTCATTTACTTGAAATCAATGAGTAAAAGTCTAAGTTATGCAATTGGACATAATGTCCATTCTGACAATAGGTCCATAAGCTTTTACTCAAAGGAATAAACAGATACTGGGTAAAACTGAAAGCACACCTTAAAGCTACTATAAATAACCATAAAGCAAGGTTTGATTTCATTAAGGATAGGCCAGGGCGAACTGTTTACTGACCATGTATTTTTTTAGACAAGATTGTATATGGTTATCAAGGCTCCTCACTAGCAAAGCATTTTTGACCAGGGCTTCTTCTTAGTGAGATTATGAGTTCTGGGAGAATAGATAGCATGCTAAATAGCTTCACAAAAGCAAAAGCCTGTGAAGTAGCAGCAAAGGGGGCAGCAGAAGGTTAATGAAATCCAAGGGACCTCTACAGGGTAATTAAAAAATAGAGGGAAAAAAGCAGAGTATTGGAAATTTTGGAAATTCAAGTTCATGAAGTTTCATTTTTTATGAATATTATGCACCCTGATGATAAGACAAAACAGTAAAATATACACTTTTTGAAAAATAAAAAGATGGCTTTATTAAGATCTTTTCAAACTTTGAAAAATAGAGAATTATTACATGAAATTTATATGCATTTTAGCATATATATATATCATATATATGATAGAGAGAAGGGGAAAGAGAAAGTAGGCTTTGTGATGGTTTCTTTATTAAATTCCTTTTAAATTTTATTTAGTTGTGAAAGCAGGGATGTAGAAGGAATTTCTGGCATTAAGATAATGCAAAAAATAGATCAAAATATTGACAACAGATGTCAGTGGATATTGAAATGATGACTGGCAGGGTGGCTGTCAGAATCATAGGCTTTCTAGCTAGACCACTTCTGTTTGAATCCTTACCCTCTCATTCACAAGTGTGTCATTTTACCAACAGTATGTAACCTTCAGGAAGTAAAAATAATGTCCTATGTCTCTGGCTGTGATGAGTATTAAGCAAAATAAAGCATGCACAAAAAATAGAGGAGTAACTGATAATGACTATGTGTTTAGACATTATTAGATACAATTCCACTTAAAAATGCATATATTCATTATGTGTGTCTTACAATTAGAAATGTAAATAAAACTTAAGATAAGAAAATACATTATTCAACATTTATTTTGTAAACTGAAAGAATGAGTCAATATTCTGTATAACAAATAGGAATACAATTGTGTCATCATAAAGAAAAGTAAACACAAGGGGGCCTAAAAGACATTAATATCAACTAGGTTATTATAAAACGTCCATGGTCAAGAGCTGAGAGATATTAATTGATGTCTAATACTAATGTTTGCTTGCTTATGCTCTGCTGGATATAGTGGTATTCTATTTGTACTGAAATGTGATTTTATTTGTACGTTAATAAATAAAGTTGCCTAGGGGTCAGAGCTATTAGCAAGCCATAGCGAAAGCCAGGGCGGTGGTGGTGCACGCCTTTAATCCCAGCACTTGGTAAGCAGAGCTAGGTAGATCTCTGTGTGTTCAAGGATACAGCTAGCATTGGAGACACACGCCCTTGATCTCAATACCAACCATAGAAAACTTGGGAGGTCTGGACAGAGAGGCAGTGACGAGACAGCCACGTAGTTAGTTTATAACCAATGAGAAGGAAGAAACAGGACTCCTTATAAATCAACCGCACAGGAAGAAACTCCCTTTTCGGAGAGCTCTCTTGGCGGGAGAAGCTAGCTGGCAGAAAGCGGGTAAGCTTCTGGCTCTGACCTCTTGGGCTTTCACCTTTACATTGGCTCTGTGTTTCTTATTTAATAAGGCGGTAGGTTACATCTACATTTGGCGCCCAACGTGACAAGAATCCGCTTGACTCGCGGCGGGTCTGCAGCGGGTCCGGTTTCCCGCCTCAGCGGTCGGCTCCGGACGGCCTGGTCTCTGGCTGGGGCCAAAGTCGGTTTGGCCTCAGGCCCCAAGCGGTTAGCTTAAAAGCCGGTGCTACAAACAACTCAGGCCTGCCTTGCCAACAGGGCCCCTGCTTGTATAGCACACGCATGTGGTTGGAGTTTAAGGAAGCCTAGCCCAGGCTTGACTCCGCTCAAGCGGGGACACGTGTTTGGATTTAAGCTTTTAGCCAGGGCTTCTCTCTCTCTCTCTCCCTTCCCCCCCCTCCACTCAAGCTGCAACACGTGGCTGGATTTAAGCTTTTAGTAGCTACGCTTTCTTGCTTGCTCTCTTGCTTTCTCTCTCTCTCTCTCTCTCTCTCTCTCTCTCTCTCTCTCTCTCAATTCACCTTGGACACTAGGTGGCTGTTTTGAAATTCCCTCGGATTTCTACTGTTCTGCGCAGACTTGGTAAGTCAATTAACATATCAAATATTTTAAAGGAAACTATTTAACAGAAATTTTTTCCACATTTTTAAAAAAAAATGGGTTTTCTGTGTGCATTGGAAGAAAATTGGGCTTTGTTTGCAATTTTAAGCAGTGTGACAATGGAACAACTGTATGGGATGATTACTATTGATTGGATTATGCAGTTGGTTACTATGTTTCTACTCATTTTACTATTTAAAAAGATAGTCAATTTAAGTGCCAGGATGACAGTTTTAGAAAAACTTGTTAAACCTGAAACTCAGACAGAAGAGATTAAGAGTGAAGTTGTGGAACAGAAGGTTACAGAAAGAAAGCCTGTTTTCACACAGTCACCCTTAATTTATCTGGTAACCTTACAGCAGTCGCCTGATCAAATGACTACACAAAATATTTGGGCTCCAATTGACATGATGGATTTAAAAAGGTTTAAGGAGGCAATAGTATCTTATGGCATGCATTCCC
>CABHPP010139022.1:0-20929 GCA_902168425.1 Peromyscus attwateri | reverse complement strand
TATTTTCCTTTTTCTTTAGTCCCTGTTCATTTGTCTTTAGTCCCCCCTTTTTTGTCTTTAGTCCCTTTTTTTTTTTTTTAGTCCCTGTTCATGGCGCCATTCTGTGGGGCGTTTACCCACCAACCCCACAGTTCCCCAGAGTTTTCTTGAGTGTGAGCAGCAGGAAATATTAGATAGAAGGATTTATATTGTGGAGATAAACAGATAGAAAATACAGGATAGCCTCGAGAAGACCTGGAACCTTTTCCAACGGGCCCTGTCTCTGCCCCAGGGTATTTATAGAGACGCCAAGGGGTGGAGCAAAAGACCTCCTCCCCCAGCACAGCCAAGTGCAGACCATTTCAGACACCTGCACTCAGGCCAGGGGCCCTAATCATCCTCTCTATGCAGATCTGCTGAGTAAAGCCACGAGGAACCTGAAAACGGGCTCTGACACAGCACTTGAGATCTCATGCCTTTGCTTGGGAAGCACACACACCTTTAATCCCAGGAAGTAATATGGCAGGGCAGAGAAAGGTATATAAGGCGTGAGGAAACAGGAACTCACTCTCTTTAGACTGAGGATTTCGTAGAGGTAAGAGCTAATGGTTGGCTGTTCTGCTTCTCTGATCTTTCAGCTTTCACCCTGATATCTGGCTCTGGGTTTTTTATTAAAAGACCATCTGAGATTTGAACAACATCTATTGAAAGGAAAAAATAGTAAAACTTAGATAATATTAAAATTAAAAATGAAGCCAGGAGGTGATGGCACAGGCCTTTAATCCCAGCACTCAGGAGGAAGAGGGAGGAGGATCTTTGTGAGTTTGAGGCCAGCCTGGTCTACAGAACGAGATCCAGGAAAGGCGCAAAGCTACACAGAGAAACCCTGTCTTGAAAAACCCAAAAAGATTAAAAAATAAAAAATAAAGAGTAGCGTTCTCTTCACCGAATTCTAGTGCGCTTGTAAGAAAAGGAAATAAGCCAGGTGAGGTGGTGCATGCCTTTAGTCCCAGCTTTCGGTAGGCAGAGAGGGCAGATCTCTGAATTCAAGGGCAGCCTGGTCTATAGGGTGAGTTCCAGGACAGCTGGGGCTACACAGAGAGACCCTGTCTCAAAAAAACGAAGAAGGAGGAAGGAGGAGAAGGAGGAGAAGGAGAAGAGAGAATAATCAGATATATAGACATATATGCACTCTTTTCTCTTACCCTTTGATGTTCTGTAACACCTCAGCACAACCATCATTAGATGTGGCCCTTTAGTCCCAAACCTCCAGAACCAAGAGCCAAAGTAAAATTCTTTTTCCCATAAAGTAGCCTGCCTTGGGGTACGTCATTACAGCAGTGACAAATAAACTAATCACCACCCATAAATGAAGTCTAGAGGGACATTCACTAGCATGTTAGCAACAGATGTCTGTGGCTGAAAAGATCTCCTGTACGTTGTTCTGAATATCCCAGCAATGATCATGTGCCCTTTTCCTAAAAATAAAGAGGAGAAAACAGAAAAAGACTCACAGTCCCAGACACATAAAGAGCTTTGAAGTTACAGCGAAACTGAAGAAAGGGAGACAGAGGAGGAAGAATGATTACTAACAAGAAGACCCCAGAATGTGCATCCCAGCTTCCTAATCACCAGCATCCGATCTAGAAAGCACCAACCAGAGAGCCTGCAGGAGCGGGCATGCCTGCAAGTCACTCCCTGCCCATCTCACCTCCGCGCGTAGAAAAAAGGTTGTCCTGCTCTTGAACTCAACAATTTGACCCTGTGGCCTTGTATAAGAAACACTGAAGGGGGCTGGAGAGATAGCTCAGCAGTTAAGAGCACTTCTGGAGGTCCTGAGTTCAATTCCCAGCAACCATAGGATGGCTCACAACCATCTGTAATGAGATCTGGCGCCCTCTTCTGGCCCTCAGGCACTGTATACATAATAAATACTTGGGGGGGGGGGGGGTTTTTTTTTTTTTTTCCGAGACAGGGTTTCTCTGTGTAGCTTTGGAGCCTGTCCTGGGACTCGCTCTGTAGACCAGGCTGGCCTCGAACTCACAGAGATCCCCCTGACTGCCTTCCAAGTGCTGGGACTAAAGGCGTGCGCCACCACCGCCCAGCATAAATTTTTTTTAAAAAATACTTTAAAAAAAGGAAGGAAGGAAGGAAAGAAGGAAAGAAGGAAAGAAGGAAAAGAAACACTGAAATGTGATGGATAATGTTCCCAAGATAAATATTGCCCACCAGAAGAAACACGTCACATCATGAATAGAGAGGGCATGATCTGCTACCGTGATTTACTAGGTGTTTCAGTGGGGGTACAGAAACTCAGACCACAGAGTTTTGCCTTTATCTAGGCTTCTAACCTGTCCTTTCCTGGTCTATGACCTAAATTTCTGCTGCCCCCTGGTGGCTCAGAAACCAGAGAGCCCAAAAAGAAATCCTTTCACTGTGTTAGGGGCTTACTCATCCCTGGGTTTGTCAATCTGTGTGAAGCTGGTCTGTCTACACACCGACTCCCTTGACTCAACAGATCTTGACTCAACTCAAGAGCAACTTCCCACCCTTATCACCTTACACCCCCACTTACCACTGATGTCACGCCCGTGGGAGAAAAAAAAGGAGATTCCGAACAGCAGCAAGAGGTGCCGGTGCCCCTTGGTGTTCCTGGGGAAGGGCACAGAGGACTCAGATGGTCCAGGAAAGAGGCAGAGGGTACGGGTCTTTTCCAGCCCCGACATGGGGGTCAGACGCCCACTGCAAGGAATCTGAGGGTGCCAAGTGAGGGTGGCTTTGCAGTCTGGTCAAAGGTTAATTTGGGGTGCAAAGATGGCAGACAGTTAGTAGGATCAGGATTCATAGGGACCTGCTTCACAGAATTCAGGCTGAAAGGGACTTAACCCCTGAGGAAGGAAAGCTTTGCGTGGCTTCTTTGGGTTAAGACACAGCAGTAGAGAGAACAGCCTAGAGATTTCAGAAAGACCTGGAAATTTAAGTTCTCTCTTGTTCCCTCTCTCTTTCTCTCCCTCTGTGTGGGGGTGTGTGTCTCTCTGTGTCTGTCTGTCTGTCTCTCCCTCCCTCCCCCACCCTCTGTCTCTCTCCCTCTGTGTGTGTATATGTCTGTCTCTCTCCCTTTCTCTTTCTGTCTGTGTGTGTTTGTCTGCCTCTCTCTCTCTCTCTCTCTCTCTCTCTCTCTCTCTCTCTCTCTCTCTCTCTCTCTCTCTTTCTCTCTCTCTCTCCCCTTCCCTTTTTCCCTTGCTATGGACTCAGGCTGCACAGGTTAGCCCTCATTGGTGGCTCACAGGCCCCACCCTCCGGCCCCATTCTCGTCTGAAAGAAAACAACCTTACAGCATCTGAAGGTTCCCAAGGCAGACAGCCTCAACTGCTCTCGCTGAAGTCTCTATTCATACTGATTTTTAATTATGTGCATAAAGCTAGACAAGGTGCCGTGCACTCGGGGACTCAGGGGACAAGAGAATCACTTGAACCCATGAGTTCAAGGCCAATCTGAGCAACACGAGCAACACTCCATCTCAAAAGAAAAACACATGCTTTTGTATTTTGATGTTTAAGTAAACAATAAAATGATAAGCAAAACAGTGGATGAGGGATCTCAGCAACTGGTCAGTAGTCCATCAGATATTAGCCCTTCCCAGAGTCATGACTGTCCTGGGCCAGCCACCATAAAGTTCATGGCACAGTGTAGCCACTTGACATCAGATCAGCCAACTCCAACACATGTCTACTCAGAAAAATGAGTGTTCTCAACACAGTAATATCCAGAATTTCACTTAACATTTTTATATTTATTACAGTGTGTGTGTGTGTGTGTGTGTGTGTGTGTGTGTGTGTGTGTGTAAAAGAGCATCAATGTCCAACATGAGATGACTGGTCAAATAAATTAGCCATTGCATGGAGGTCTAGTAAAGAGTTATGTGTGACACTACAACCTCCAGGAAATCTCAGCTCTTGGAGGTAACATGCTGATTTGTTTGGTACCACAAGGTGGAAGAATCAGAAACTATGCCAAAGATCACCCTCAGCTAAGACTCACAGTGGAAACACACCTTGAGTATAATGGATGAAAACCAAAGCAGGAGATGGTGGTGCACACCTGCGATCCCAGGACTAGGGAAGTGTGCATAAGAAGATCAGGAGTTCAAGGCCAGATTCGGCTATATAGAAATTTGAGGCTAACCTGGGATACATGAACTTCAAAAAGCAAAAAAGCAAACAAAAACTATCTTGTAACACACTTGGTGTAAGACAATGACATTTTTAATATCTGACAGAAAACAAAAGAGGGAAGTAGAAAGCCTTTTTAAAATGTGTGGTGATGTTGGTAAGAGACAGGAATGAACACAAGCCTGATGATCTGAGTTCAATCCCCAGGACCCACACAATGGAAAGAGAGAACCAACTCCTCAAAGTTGTCATCTGAAAGAAAGCTACACCTTCGCTGTGCACATGCAACTTACACACACACACACACACACACACACACACACACACACACACCAATTATTATTTTTTTAACATTTAAAAGAAAAGATTTGTTTTACCTTGTTATGCATCAAACAAGTCAGGATGAATTATTTCAAAGATGACTAAACTCATACAAGACTGCCTAAGGTGTTACACATAACTCTTTTACCAGAACTCCATGCAATGGCTAGTTTATTTAACTAGTCATTTCACGTGGGACATTAACACTCTTCTTCATACATGTGACATTTAAAATCTGCTATCTTTCTTTAGTCCATGGGTTCACAATGCCAAAGCCATGCACAGGTAGACCCACTCCTCCCCCACCTCCTCTGAGCCCCACACAGCACAGACAAGAGGGTCCATGCCAGTCTTTTATTGGGAAAGGGAAGCACCTGTCCCCAGGGCTGTTCTGTGTGCTCCAGGCAGCAGAAGCAAAGAGGAGAAGGCCTGGTATCTGTGGGAGTGTCTCAAGCCCCAGGACATCACCCCTTCTTGGCTTCCAGAAGATTCCAGACAAGTCAGAACAGCTAGGGTGCTTGAAACTCTGCAAGGAGAAGACATTTCAGGTCACAGCTGTACCTTTCCAGCTCCAGCTGCCCAGCTGTTTCCCTTCCTCCCTGGGGAGCCTCGATGGATTTCCTAACTGGTTCTGAAGACTCTTATCATTTAGAAGTTGGTCTCATATCTCCTGTTATCAAATAGGAATGGTATCTGCTCTGGTTTTTTGCCCTGCCCCCAGCCCTCATGGCCCCAACACATCACATGTATTCCCACCCTCTGGGACACATCACATCTGCTTAGGCTTTAGAGCCTGGATCAAATCCTATCTCTCCCAGAAAGACCTCACCAGAGAGCCACACCCACTGTAAACACAGTAATCCCACAGTGTCCATATGAGGGGTGTGGTCTATGACTCATGATCCTTCTAACTACATTCTTCGTGGCCTTCAGAAGTCGCCTTCCCAGGAGCTAACAGAGGAGTGTCAATAGCAGTGAAACCTGTTAACTTCACAGCTGGTCAAAGATCATCACGGGCGATACTCACCTGATTCAGATGTAGACCCATTGGTGAAGCTGGAGTCTGTGGGCAGGTGGAGAAGCTGGAGTCGGGGGACGCAGAAGCGGCCACAGCCTGACTTGCAGCACTTTTCCCCAGGTTGACAGTTCTCATCCACCATGCAGTTGACAATACACAGGCCCACCAGAATTCTGGGACAATGACCATCCCGCCCTGGGGAGAACACCAGCACAGGAAAAAACACAGGGAGCTGGCTCCTCTCTTCCCAAATCCCCATCTACAGCTTTTAGACTCAGGTCCTAGGTGAATCAACCCCGACTCCCAACTAGATGGGGCTGGAGGCAGGGAAGCTGGAGGGCTGAGACACCTCAGACACAGGAGGTATCAAACTCCCAGAGCCAGTTCCTGAGAGGTTGGTAGAATGCAGAGAGACAAGGTCCTGCCTTCTCCCTATGATTAAGTTCCATGTCACTGCCTGGTCTGGCACTCTAGAAGAAGATTGATGCCCCTGCTTTGTGCATCAGTGGAGGGGGAGGTATATTATGGTGTGTGTGTGTGTGTGTGTGTGTGTGGTGTATGTGTTATGTATTGTGCATAAGTGTGTGTGTAGTGTGTGTGAATGGTGTATGTATTGTGTGTGTGAATGTGTGTGTATGTATGTGGTGTGTGTATGTCTGTGTACCTGTCATGGCATCATTTCTCAAGGGTACAAGAACAGTACAGATTCAGGGAGAATGGTCCTTTAATGTTCAATGTCTATCTTTTCCCAGATCAGCAATATGCAATAGGATACTTGCTTTCAGTGTTGGGAGCAGCAGCCACAGGACTACATACAACTGACACTCTACAGTGGGCTGGATGTGTGGCAAAGGTAGAAGGTTTTGGTGGGTTGAGAGTCGTGCTGGCTAGTTTTATGTCGACTTGATACAAGCTAGAGTCATCTGAAAGGAGGGAACCTTAATTGAGAAAATGACTCCGTAAGATCTAACTGTAGGACATTTTCTTAATCAGTGATTGATGTGGGAAGGCCCAGCCCATTCCGGGTGGTGCCACCCCTGGGCTGGCAGTCCTGGGTTCTGTAAGAAAGCAGACTGAGCTGGGCATGGTGGTGCATGCACTCAGGAGGCAGAGGCAGGCAGATCTCTGTGAGTTGGAAGCCAGCCTGGTCTCCAAACTGAGTTCCAGGACAGCAGGGCTGTTACACAGACAAACCCTGCCTCAAAGAATAAAACAAAACAAAAGAAGGCAGGCTGAGCAAGCCATGGGGAGCAAGCCAGTGAGCAGCACCCCTCCATGGTCTCTGCATCAGCTCTTGCCTCCAGGATCCTGCCTTGTTTGAGTTCCTGCCCTGACTTCCTTCCATGAGAGACTTCAATGTGGAACTGTAAGCCAAAGAAGCCCCTTGCTCCCCAATTTGGTTTTGGCCACGGTGTTTCACCACAGCAATAGTAACCCTGACTGGGACAAGAGTATTAAATGGACTTTCAACTTACAAGATTCGCCATTTCCAGTGAATTTATCAGGTCAGACCCCATTACAGTCAAGGAGCATCTGTAATTCCTCATTTGTCTTCCCTAACAAGCTGCATGTTTGTACAGACAAATGGTTGGACATTGCATAGGAATATAAACAGACTAATGGGCTGGGAATGTAGCTCTGCATGGAGTCTTTGCCCCACATCCATGAAGGCCTGGATTCAGTCCCCAGCAGTGCATAAACTGGGTATGGTGGTACACACCTGGGACCCCTGCATGCAGGTAATAGAGATAGGAAGATCAGAAGTTCAAGATCATCATGAGCTACATAGGAAGTTCAGTCAGCCTGGGTTGCATGGGACCCTGTCTTAAAAAAAAAAAAAAAAAAAAAAAAGATTGAAAGAGAGAGGGAGAGAGAGACAGAGACAGAGAGAGTGAGAGATCTGAGACCAATAAGTGTCTCAGGCCTGTAAGGCCAGCACATAGGAGGACTAAGCCAGGGCTCTGAGTTTAAGACCAGCCTAGGCTGCATAATGAGACCCTTTCTCAAAAACAAACAAAAATTGATCTGAAAAACCAGTGATAGTGGGCAACTTCTTTACTGGACAGCGGCCCTAGACCCCAGAAGAGGGGATTATTTACCCCAGGCACAAAGCAGAGCCCAGACCGAAGCTTCGTTACCACACCTCCCTCCTCTAGTTCTTTCCATGCCAGCATTGACCTTTAACCCTAGAAGAAAGGGTTGTGTTGGGTTGGAGGCCGGGGGATGGTAAAGATGACACCTGGCTCCCCCAGGAAGCTCCTCCAAACTCACCTGGCACCCAGCGGGCACTTGTGACTCTCCTCCCAAAGAACCAACATACCTCCCTCAATGTCTCCTCGGCAGGCGTGGCCACAGCCAGTGCTGCAGCATTTGTGTCCCTGGGGACAAGATGTGTCCCCATCACACAGCTCCTCACATGGAAGAGGGTCAGCAGGACATCCACCACTTAATTCTGCCATAGAATCAAAGCATCGAAACTCAGATGTGCTCAAGCCAGGAACATAAAATACATCTTTCAGTGGACGTAAATATAGATTTTTAACATGCAATACACGCCAATATTCCACGTTCATTCCACTTCTCTGGCCATGAACTACACTGGCTCTGGTGCTTGCAGTATGAAAAAACACTGTTCAGCTCCAATCCACCATAGCAAACAAATGAATGGCAGACCTTATGTTCACTCTACCTTCACACTGTGACAAACGTACAGTGTTTGACCCCAATCAACTATATCTCCTGGGATTTGTGCCCTGGCGAAGGCCCTTCCCACACTTCGCCCTATGACTTACTTTTACCAGAGGGGCACTAGCAAGCATGGTGGAAGCAGAAACATGGTGCACACAGGAGCCTGTCCTCTTGGAATACACCTCTCAGAGAGCCAGGCACGGTGCTGCAAAGCAGCTTGAGCTAGAGTGCAGCGTGATGAGCTGCACTACGGACAGGGAACATAGGAGAAATGCATTCCCAGGGACTAAAGAGAAGGTTCGGCTGCCATGTTTGCCATGCTTTACTGAATTTGATCCCCACAGTCCATGCCAAAGACTGGGTGTGGTGGCACCAGCAGTGGGATGGTGGAGACAGGCAGACACCTAGGGCTCACAGACCAGTCAGCCTAGCCGAATCGGCAAGTGAGACCCTGACTCAAAAAACACATGGTGGACAGCTCCTGAGGGATGATACTCCAGGATGACTTCTGGTCTCCACATACATGTACACATACACACAAATATGCAGAAATACACAAATTAGTTGATTAATTAATTTAAATAAATAAATAAGCTAGATGCACACCTTTAATCCCAGCACTCAGGAAGCAGAGGCAGGTAGATGTCTGTGAGTTTGAAGCCAGCCTGGTCTACAGAGTAAGTTCCAGGACAGCCAGGGCCACACAGTGAAACCTTGTCTCAGAAAACCAAATAAGTAAGAAATACCATCCCAGACATTCCAGCTCTACTGAGCTCACAGCTGCATGTATGAATGACCTCACCTAAACCACATGGGGAGATCAACAATCCAGTAGAGCCTGGCTACCCTCACAGATGTGATGAGGAATTAACTATTGTCTCTGGTCACTGTATCTGGGGACAGTTTGCTATACTGTAAATGAGACTCATTCATAAAACCCCAGGTCTAGTCTGAGAAGCAATGAGTCTGGCCCAAATGACTTGCTTCCTCCATACTCTCTTGCAACTGGAGGTGACCACAAAATAAGATGCTTTTGTATCCTTTTTTAATAACTTATTTTTATTCTATGTGCATTGGTGTTTTACCTACATGTAGGTCTGTGTGAAGATGCCAGATCCCTTGGAACTGGAGTTACAGACAGTTGTGAGCTGCCATGTGGGTGCTGGGAATTGAACCTGGGTCCTCTGGAAGAGCAGCCAATGCTCTTAACCACTGGGCCATCTCTCCAGCCCCTGCTTTTGTATTCTTGATACAAACTGCCACTTCACTTCTTTCTTCTCCCAAAGACGTACATGCTGTGGAGATGTAAGGCAGCCTTCTTGGCAGTAGGAAGCCACTACATGAGGACCAAGTCGAGGACTGGCAAAGTGAGAGGGAGATGCTTCCTTCTTGGTAGCATCATTGAGTTGCCATGGCAGCTCTACCATCCACCTCACAATTCTTGTAAACTGAGGACAGTGAATCGTTTTTCTGTTAATGTTCTGTTGACCATAGCCAAATACATTCTGGATGTGCCCCTTCATCACTGCTGTGACAATAACAAAACCCAGAGAGGAGCGTGGGGCTGACCCAGAACTAGAGTAAGCTAGCAGCTAAGCAGGACAAAACTCAGCACCCTGACTTGCAATTAATTACATTCTACCACGCCATTCTTAAAACATGCAGGCAACTTGGCCCCAGGAGCAGGCACACCCAAAGAAGACTGCATCCAAGCCAAAACTAACTCACCATGGTTCATTCCAGTTCTTTAGATGTGGAGGTAATGAACAATTAAGTTTTGTAGAAAACCAAAACATGCCTAGCCCAGAGCCTCCAAAGCAGCAGGTTATGTATGACGACACATGGCTGGCTCCAGGGAGTCTGCCATGATGGAAAGAGCAAGTGTCAGACCCCGAAGATGAACCATAATAGTCTTGTGCCCTGGGACTTTCCTGCACAGGAATATTCTGTGTTTTTATGATGTCATATCAAAACTACATGCCCTGGTTGTTTAATTTGGAAAACATGGTTACTGTAACTACCTGATGTATCTCACTACACCTACTCATCATCTACTTGGCGAACACTGCAACACACTTGACAAAAATAAACTTTACTCCACCATTGAGAGAGCTGGATAGAAATCACCCCAGAGGAAAATTGCCCTGTCACCAGCTTCTTAGAGTGTCAAACAATGAACCTAAAAAGAGAGCCACCATACTTAGCAGGAGTCGCCATTTTAACGAGCTCAGCTCTGCTGGGATGAAGGCCGGGAGACTCTGCTCCTCTGCTCTTCAGACACAGCAGAGACCTCACCTCTGCTCTCTCCTAGCCCAGCTTCCCTTGAGCTCCCTAGAGTTTTGCCAAATTTCAAAAGCAAGGAATAGACCCCTTGTGAGGCAGGCTGGGGTCCTGAGGATCAGATCACATCCCTTTGACCATTGCTCAGCACTACGACCATCCTTCATGACTCAAATCCATGTCAAACAATTCCTGTCAGCTCAAACACATGGACTCAATGGGACTTCACTACCTCTAAGTCAGACTATGCCATCCTCGTAGGTTTGTTGGTTTGTTTGGGGTTTTGTTTATTAATTTTATGTTCATTGGTGTTTTGCCTGCATGTATGTCTGTGTGAGGGTGTCAGAAGCCCTGGAACTGGAGTTACAGACAGGTGTGAGCTGCCCGAGGTAGGTGCTGGGAATTGAACTCAGGTCCTCTAGAAGAGCAGTCTGTGCTCTTAACCACTGGGCCATTTCCCCAGCCCCATACTTTCACATCCCTTTTTACTTATTTATTTTTATGTGTGTGGGTGTTTGTCTGCATGTATGTCTACACACATGCCTGATGCCCAAAGAGGCCAGAAGAGGGTATTAGATCCCTTCTGGGATTGTAGACAGTTATAAGCTACCATATGGGTATTGGGAATTGAACCTGTGTCCTCTGGAAGAGCAGCCAGTGCTCTTAACAGCTGAGTCATCTCTCTAGCCCTACCATCTTTTTTTGTTTTTTGTTTGTTTGTTTGTTTGTTTGTTTGTTTGTTTTTTCAAGACAGAGCTTCTCTGTGTAGCTTTTGGAGCCTGTCCTGGAACTTACTTGGTAGGCCAGCCTGGCCTCTGCCTCCTGGCCTCCACCTTCATTTTTAAGCTAGACAGTGTTTGTACCCCATCATGCTCTCCTGAAACCAGATTCCTGAGAAGTACTAATGGCCCATCCTTGTCCTGTCCCCAGGAACCCTGTAAAACATGGTGCCTGTGATGCCTTTGGATAGGACGCTCTGTCCTCAATGTCTTGGTTCTTCTAACCTATGTGAACTCAACCATTACAAAGCATGGGTTCAATAAGCTCACAACTAATTATGCTGCCAGGGATCAGGACAAGAAACAGGACTGGTAGCTAGAATTGGGATGATCACCCCAACCATACATCTGCACCTCTCCCAACACCCCACCTATCACCAAAAAGCAGGGCAGTTGTAGTCAGTAAACGGGCTTTAGTCCTGCATCAACTTCAGTGTTTTACCTCCCTAGGAATCCCCTTCTGTCAAGGAGCATCACTGCCACCCTGTCCCTCAGATGGATACCTCACACCATCCTTGACACACCCTATCCCTCAGTGTCCACAGCCATTTACTTCTTTACTTGGTGCTGTCAACTGCCTTTAGGTCTCTGCTTTTCCATGTCAGCATTATGGTGAGCTCCTTGGCCTAAACCACAATCATCTCTCACCCAGTCTGCCATGATGGCTGCTCATATGGTCTTCCATCATCTACACTTGCCATCATCCATTCTTTGCACACCAGAACAGCCTTTTCAAAGTGAAAACTGGAATAGACCTCTCCCTCTTTAGACTCTCCTCAATGATGATTTTTTTTTTTTTTGGCTTTTTGAGACAAGTCTCACGCAGCCTAGACGGCCTTAAACTCACCATGTAGCTGAGAATGGCCTTGAACTCCTGATCCTCCTGCTTCTGCCTTCCCAGTGCTGGGTTATGAGCATTTCCATCACACATGGCTCAGGTATTTGTGGTGATATATTGTGTACCCTAATAAACTTCCCTAAGGATCAGAGGACAGAACCGGCCACTAGATTAGACATAGAGGTCAGGCACAGACCCTTAATCCTATCACTCGGGAGGCAGAGATCCATCTGGATCTCTGTGAGTTCAAGGTCACACTGGAAACAGAGCCAGGCAGTGGTGGCATACACCTTTAATCCCAGGAAGTAATATGGCAGGGCAGAGAAAGGTAGACAAGGCATGAGGAGACAGGAGCTCACTCTCTAAAGACTGAGGATTTTGTAGAGGTAAGAGCTAGTGGCTGGCTGTTCTGCTTCTCTGATCTTTCAGCTTTCACCCTGATATCTGGCTCTGGGTTTTTTTTTTATTAAAAGACCATCTGAGATTCAAACAACAGGTACTTCTTTACAAATACTTTTTTTTTAAAGATTTATTTATTTATTATGTATACAGTGAGTGTTCTGTCTGCAGGCCAGAAGAGGGTGCCAGATCTCATTATAGATGGTTGTGAGCCACCATGTGGTTGCTGGGATTTGAACTCAGGACCTCTGGAAAAACAGCCAGTGCTCTTAACCTCTGAGCCATCTCTCCAGCCCCTACAAATACTTTTTAATTCCTGTTTATTATTGCGTGTGTGTGATCTGTGTGACTGTGGGGACATGAATGCCACAGTGTGCCTGTGCTGGTCAGATAACAACTTCTAGTCAGTCTTCTGCTTCCACCACTAGGTTGACCGCAGATCCTCGGGTTTGTGTGGCCTTTACCCGATAAGCCGACTCACTGGCTCTAATTACTTCCTTCTGCGCTTAGAATAAAATCTGGGAAGGAAGCCCAAAGCTGCCCCAACTCTGAGCCTTGCCACCTCCCCAACCTCAGCTGGACCCACTGTCTTTGATTTTCTCACAATAGCCTTCCACTTCTTTAGGAACAAAGCTCTCCCCTCCCTCGCAGCCTCTGTCTTTTCGGCTCCCTCTTCACAACCCTCCACCAAAGGTGGGGAGCTTGTTCACCATCGGTACCCACATGCGAGGTAGGGCACTCTGTAAGTAGTGTAAATGAGTGATTGATGAGTAAGTGGGCGGGTCAAAATGCAGATGTGTGGAGAGGGAAACAGACCAGCTGGCACTGGACTAACTGGTGGAGGTCCTGCATTACCTGGCAGCTATAATGCAGACTCTTCAAATACATTTCCTCCAAACTTCGTCATCACTCTATGAAGATGACAAAGGGGAGATTCAAAGAGATGAGCACACTTGCCCAAGCCCACTGAGCAAACAGAAGAGTCACCACAGGCCACATTCAGACCAGAACTTATCCCTGAGAGCACAGTCCAGTGTCTGCCTCAGGCAAGCTGACGGGCACTCCACCTTCGTCAAACAGACCAGCTCTGCTACAGTATACCTGTGAGGATGTCAAAGGTTTTTCACAGCTCAGGAAGGAGAGCTTCCTGGGAATCAGTCTCATCAAGAGCAACCCTGCTCTACAGCAGGAGCTATTGATGCTGAAGGTAGTTAAAGACTTAACTCCACCAGGTCCTGCTCAGCCTGTGTGCTCCCTGGGATCTTCAGACTACTTCCAGCCTGCCTGCCTAACCCCAAGGGAAAAGGAAGTCCCATCTCTACTGGCCAAAGGCCAGAGTAGCTCACAAAGGTACCACACCTGAGAAGCAGCCTCACCCTCAACCCCCACAATTCAGACTTGAGCTTCCAACACTGAGAAGATTGTATGAGGCGCTACAAGCTGACCGTGAGTGCCTTGCCCACAACAGATTCCCAGGTTTGGTCTGAGAGCTGGGAACTGAGCGTCCTGACAAGGACTACAATGTTCTAGTCTCTCTTCTGAGCAGTCTGTCCAAGACAGCTGTCTAAACCAGGTACAGATCACACCACTAGGTACTGCAAAGGAGCTTGCCACCAGGGAGATACGGTGGAAAGGAAAGGCGACATGTGCTGTGGAGTTTCAGGGTCTCAGAGAGGGGGTGATCAGCAGGGTGGGGAAGAGGGACTACCATACTCCTGGGCCAGCTGCAGGTTCACATGTGCCTATAATTGCAGCATTTGGGAAGCTGAGGCAGGAGGACTAAAAATTCAAAGCCACCGTGTGCTACATAGACAGACTATTAAAGAGGAGGAGGAAAGGTCAGGCATGAAGAGGAGGAGGAGAGAATGTTATAGCCCAGTCCCAGCTCCCCCCCCCCCAGGAGCCTAAAGAAAAGAACCTAATGTATACTGAAGGACCAACACACCCTTTAACTCATTATAACAACTCTCCAGGCGCTTTTCACCTCACAGGGAAAGAAACAGAAAGAGAAGCACAAGAGGCTTGCCTGCGGATCCACTTGTCTCAGACACCCCAAATCTACACTCTTAGCAACCCTAACCCACTGTGTTCTCAGGTGAGAGACTGGCTCCAGTTTCTGCAGACAACAGAATGTCATTCAGGAGACAGAGGCAAGGGAGTCACAAGCTCCGGGCAAGCCTGAGCGAAACAGTGAGGCTCTGTCTGCAAAAGAGGAAAGGCCATAAAGGAAAGAGGAAAAGAGCCAGGTTTGGTGGCGCATGCATGTAATCCTAGGACTCAGGAGGTGGAGGCAGGAAGGTTCAAGGCCAGCCTTGGCTATTATACAGAGTATTGGAGTCCAACCTAGGCTACCTGAGACTCTGTCTCAGAACAAAAGTAAAGTAATAAATGACCTCATTTCAGAAAATAAGCCACCCAAGAAAAAATGTATCAAGAAATATTTTAAATCTATAAAACATCCTAAAGTCTGAGCAACAGGCAGACATAAGGTTGCATATTATATCGGGGTTAGCTCTCCAAAAGCCAATGTATACATCTAACATCACTCCCAGAAAAGGAGTTTGGAGAATGAAGAGAGACAGGAAATGTGATCATGAGAATACTGAGAAGTATAAACAAGCAAAAGTAGCCATGAAAAATCTAAAATAGCAGGAAGACAATTAGTTCCACACAGACAACACCACCAACTTCTTTTTCTTTCTTTCTTTCTTTTTTTTTTTTTGGTGGGGGTTGGTTTTTCAAGACAGGGTTTCTCTGTGTGTACCCCTGGCTGTCCTGGCAATCACTGTAGACCAGGCTGGCCTTGCACTCACAGAGATCCGCCGCCGCCACCATCCAGTGACACCACCAACTTCTAATAACTTTGAGTGACTCTTTAAGGAATGGTAAAGGAAGCATGGCCACAGCAGAAATGTGTCATCTTTCCACTCCCACTGCCACCTCCCTGGTGTCAAAGGTCTCTACTTTCCACTGGCATTATCTTCCCATCTCTGTCCCTAGTCATGCACGTGACTTGTCCTCTGAAGATCTCTACATTGGATTCTCTCTTCAATATCCAGCCACACCCTTCCCTTGGCTGGTTTTAACTCCTTCTCCCAGCTGCAGCTTAAATGTCACTACCCTAGACATACTTTCCTTAAGCCCCCAACCCAATGTGAGTGCCCATTATTCTCAGAATCCTTCACTGCTTCTTTGTTGTCCTTATCACAGTTCAAAATCATGTATTTATTTGCATGCTTTGTCCAGCAGTGTACCCAGAACTCATCACTGGATGTAGCAAACAATAAACATCCAATAGATGTTTGTGGGGAAAAGATAAAATATGTAAGTAGAGAAGTAGGTCACGATGACCCTGTAAGAGGAGGAAGGGGTCTCTTTCCGAAGCCTTCCTAACACTGCAGAATAAAAGAAAATCTGCCTTGACTCTTAACAAGACACTAGCCCGCATGTGTGCAGAGAGAGCAGAAAGTCTTGGAAGCAGGTGAACAGGAGAGTGTGTGCTGTCTTCTGCAGACATCAAGATTCTATTCTGCTGTCTCTGTATAGGTTCTTGGGGTACATTTTAGTAGAGAATCTCTCAACTGACGTGGGGATTGGGAATTAGTCAGCAACTTCCTCCACAGAAGAATATGTGGCATGGCCTCTTGGCATCCTCCTCTGCTCGGCTAGGACTAATCCAACAAGTGCTCGTGACTTGGGTACTCTGTATGTCTTTGTTCAGTTCTCAGAATATAGCTGGCATTTGTATTGTTTCTCAAAGTAAACTAAAACCAGTTATCAGGGAATGATTTAGTACCCTGGCAGCAGATAGTGTGTGTATGTTTGACAAAGGAGCAAGTTAATCTGCCCATGGAGCATGAAGAGTGGGACTTACCCAGCTTCTGTATGAAGAGTGGGACTACACATCTCTTGTTGCAGCCAAATGTACAGCATTTCTTTGCACTGGACATGCCTTATGTGTGGTACACGTTAGAACAGAATGGTCTCTGAATAACTTTGGGACTACCTCTTTTCCTCTCTGTTTCAAAAACAGACACACAGGAGCTGGAGAGATGGCTCATGGGTAAGAGCACTTACTATTCCTATAGAGGACCAGGGTTTAGTCCCCAAATTGTCTGTAACTCCAGTTCCAGGGGATCTGGTGCCCTCTTCTGGCCTATGAGGGTACCCACACACCTGTGGTGCATATAAACTTGAACAAGCACACACACATACAGATTAAAATAATAGGTTTTTTAAAAGGCCTAAGTTGGGGAGATAATTCAGTCAATGAAGTGCTTTCCGAACAAGCATGAAGAACTGAGTTTGAGGACTTGAGTTTGGATCTCCAGCACTCACATTAAAAAAATAATAACACTTGGGAGGCAGAGGCAGGAGGATCTCTGTGAGTTCGAGGCCAGTCTGGTTTACAAACAGAGTTCCAGGATAGCCAGAGCTGTAACATAGAGAAACTCTGTCTCAACAACAACAACAACAATAATAATAATTTTAAAAATAAAAAAGCAGGCTGGTGAGATGGCTCAGTAGGAAAGTCCTCAAGTCCCACATAGTGGAAGGAAAGAACCAACTCCCACAGGTTGCTGGCTGACCTACACATGCATGCCCTAGATGGTGCACACACACTAAATAAAAAAGCAAATTAAGTTTTTAAATTTTTTTAAAGAGGGGAAAGAAGTTGAGACCAATTACCCTTCAAAATGAGCTCCATTGGGAAGGAACACCTAGGACCATGGAGGCCATGATCAGGCCTTGGGATGGGAGTGGGAGGGGTAAGAAGGACAGCTTAAAGTAAAAAACAAGACAAGACAGCTGTGGTTAACAGCATGCAGGGAGGAGGAGGGCTCTTCAGAGAAACCTCTGGGTTTTAGAAGTGTTCCCAGGGAGTGGGGAGCCTGGCCACAACTCAAAGCCAGTTTCGGGGGAGGCGTCAGAGCTGTTTACAGAAACAAGGAGGAACATTTGTATACAAGTCCTTGCTATACCAAAAGGAGGTAGGGACCAGAGCCACACGGGAGACGTGGCCTGCTTTCTGAGAGTAAGAAAAGCAGCTAGAGGTTTTGTGAGCTAACGCCTGTAATCCCAGTACTTGGAAAGAGGAGGCAGGAGGACCGCAGGTTCCAGGCTATCCTGAGCTACACAGAAAGACCCTGACTTTAGAAGAAGAAGAAAGGAGGCCAGGCATGGGGGAGCACACTTGTAATCCCAGCACTCAGGAGGCAAAAGCGGGAGGATCCTGAGTATGAAGTCAGAATGAGCTACATAGCGAGATCCTGAACTACATCCCTAAGTCCTTAGTGCCTTTTTAAAAATTATTATTATTATTTTAGGCGAGGCACATGTATCATGGCATGCACATGGAGCTCAGAGGACCACTTTGTGGAATCAGCTCTCTCTTTTCACCTTTGCACAGATTCTGGGGATGGAACTCTGTCTTTGGGTTTGCAGATCAGGCAGGAAGCACCTTTACCTGCTGAGCCATCTCACCGACCCACCTTCCCAGGATGTCTTAACCACTATCTTAAGTGGGCTTTCCTTCACAACAGTGCTTGTCCAAAGTAAAAGACATGGATCATCAAGGGGTCTCTCTTTCCTGATAGGAGACAGAGAGCTGAGGTACGGAATGGACAGAGACCGCGAAGGGGAAAGGGGGAACCTACATAGCTATGTGTCTGGAGACAATCTAGAACATGGGAAGCTCTCTGGTTCTTTCCATCCAAGAGATAAGGCCAGGAACACACTGGGATCTTGCCCCTCATGACAACATACCCCTATGAGGTCTGCTTGGTGGGCCTTGGCACAGCCTATGCTGCGGCATTTCTGCCCAGCAGGACATGACCTATCAAGTTGGCACAGATATTTGCCTGGGTTCTGATCAGGAAGGCACTGTCCCGCTTTCACTGAAAGAGATTTCATACGAAATTGAGATAACTGGCTAGGCCTAAGGAGATGGGGGTCAGCCTCTACCAGTGGAGGCTGAAGAAATGAAGAGACGGCTGGGCTGTCAAGACACTTAATGTTCTTCCTATTCCTCCAGGTCAAGGGGATCCTACTCTTCCGGCCTCTGCAGGCACCTGTACACATGCCATAAATACAGAGAAACATCTACACAAATCATTTTTTGTTGTTGATTTGTTTTGTTTTGTTTTTCGAGACAGGGTTTCTCTGTGTAGCTTTGGAGCCTGTCCTGGGACTCGCTCTGTAGCCCAGGCTGGCCTCGAACTCACAAAGATCCACCTGCCTCTGCCTCCCGAGTGCTAGGATTAAAGGTGTGAGCCACCACCGCCCGGCCATCTACTCAAATCTTTAAAAAAATAAAAAATAGGGCCGGGTGTTGGTGGCGCACGCCTTTAATCCCAGCACTCGGGAGGCAGAGGCAGGCGGATCTCTGTGAGTTCGAGGCCAGCCTGGGCTACCAAGTGAGCTCCAGGAAAGGCGCAAAGCTACACAGAGAAACCCTGTCTCGAAAAACCAAAAAAAAAAAAATAAATAAATAAAAATAAAATAAAAAATAAAAAATAAAAAAAATAGGGAATGAGAGGCAAACATATCTCGAGGAGCACAGCATCTTCATGCATTCCTATGCAGATTATCTCTGCAGCCCCTTCTGTCCTTGCCACACAGATACACACCCCCACAACTACTAAAAAAACAGGCAAACCAGTAGTGCTGCAGAGACAGACAGACAGACAGACAGACAGAGAAAGGGGGCTGTTGCGTGGCCCTGTCCTCATTTTATGAGCTCTAGAAGATAGCTGGAAGGCCTAACTCCTTGTTGCAGAGAGTGCAACAAAAACCAAGCCAACTTATCCTTACTGTCCAGACAATCTTTCCATCCAGTTCTTCCTACAGGTGATGATTGGCTCCACAAATGAGAAACCTTAGAGGCAGGAGATGATCTCTCCCCTAGTAACTTTCTACTACTTTTAGCCAAGGACCCCAAATGATAGCTCACCGTGCTCTCCTGCAGTTACCCAGGACGCCAGGGACCCAAGAGCAAGAAGTGCCTTCATGAGGAAGAAGTAGCTTAGCATCCTGCTGATGTTGAGAGTTGAGAGCTCAGTTCAGAGCAGAGGTAGCAGCAGAGGAAAGGAGAGGACTGGGTAACTGCTGTCAATCCAATCCCAACGGTTTCTTACATAATAACCTCCCAGGAATGTCTTCTCCTCTACAATAAGAACAGTGGTTGGCTGCTGGAGTGTGGAAAGTTTCCTGGCACTGCCAAAGGGCACATGTGATGGGAGGGACCAAATACTGCCATACAATATCCATAATACTCTTAGACAATGATGAGGATCCCAATGGGAAGCTAGAAAAAGGGAGAGGTAGCTATTGGGTTAAAGGTCAAAGAGAGACCTTTGGAAGGAAAATGACAGAGGGCGAACCAGACCACCTGTTCTTCCTGGGTTCACACTGGGACTCTGAGGGGGCGGACCAGAGAGGAGAAAAATAAAGTCCAAAGCTGGGTCAGGAGGGCTGTGAGGGCTGATGACTCAAGCCAGTCAGTTTATTAGTATCACAGCTCTTTACATACCCCTTAAATGGGGAGGCAGAAAACAAATCAGTGAAGTTCACCCAGCAGGAGAATTACAGGGAACTCTAGCTCCTCTTTTGCAAAGTACATTCTGGTACAGTAAGCAAAATATTTCATATCTCAGGGTCTGTAATATTTAACTACAACTTCACATGGAACTGTCGATCTCTGGGCCCTGGCCTCGGCCCCCAAGAGCCCTGGCACCAGACCATTGCTGGCCTTGCCAAGAATGGCCCTGGCAGGGAACAAAAGCTCAGTGTTCTTCCTTCTGTCCACAGGATCTGGAAGGGCCTTTGGCCCTACCTAGCCCCTGACAAAGGAAAGAACTGGAAAGACAACTTAATAAGAAAATAATTAAGCTAGTAGTGTAACTGAAGCGTTCTGTCCCATCCTTGGGAACTGTCAGAACGGACAGAAAAGCAGCATCCAAGTGTTCCAGCATCAATAAAAATGCACAAACAGTTTACAACTTGGTCCTTGTGGAAGAGAGTGAGAGTGACTGTGCAATTAGTATGCAGGAGAACAAAGATCCAGTCCCACAGTCAATGTTCTTAGCCCTTTGCTTTGAGACAGGGTCTTGCGATGCAGCCCAGACTGGCCTCAAACTCCTGAGCCTCCTGCTACTTCTTCCTGAGTTCTGGGATTATGTACAACATCACACCTGCCCATAGACAAGGTTAACAATCATATCACAACAGGTTTGAACCTACATCTTTCCTAATGCAAAACTCATACACTTTACACTACCTGATTACTGTAACCTGCACAAAATAACGTTATCACCCATAAATAAATCCAGTTCTCTCACTGACACAGCTTACCTCTGAGACAGTGCTAAGCGGGGCTCTAGAGAACGCCACAGTTGCTAAACCCTTCATCCCTAACCTATCCCAGAATCAACCATCTAGGGGAAGGAAAGCCAGC
>CABHPP010139021.1:6050-46600 GCA_902168425.1 Peromyscus attwateri | reverse complement strand
TTTTTTTTTTTTTTTTGGTCTTTTAATGGGTTTTGGGTCTGGGATAATTTTCATTGATTAAGGGGTTGGTTACAAATTGTTGTCAAGGGTTAGGAAAAGGGCTAAGCAAAGGAGATTAGATTTAAGGTTCTTGGTAAAAAAAAAAATTAAAAAAAAAAGAAAGAAAAAGAAAAAGACAATTATTAGTTTTAAATACTTTACATTGAATTGGATTGTTTTGTACACAAATTATATATATTGAAATTGATATTGTTAGAAAATGCTATATATATATTTCTAACTGTATTTATACCATTCATTTAACAATGTAATACAATTTTCTGATCCTTGAATGTTATTACCAACTATTAGAATATAAAGAAATGAAAGTTAGTAGTTAGACATTACAATAGAACTTGTAGTCATATTAGGTATGTTTTCAAGATTGAGCAGATATATTTTAGATAGACAGGTCATCTTCAAACCCTTCAGAGATCTACAGAATATGGCATTTAAAATGTTTTAATAACTTAGAAAATTTTTCTTTTTTGTTATGACTTTGAGACATGTCGGCTCCTGGCAGTACCAATCTACTTCAGAGATAATATGGGCATTGAAGAAACTGCAATTGGAGTTAACTTTCATTGTGGCAAAAGTAGCCACTGGACAACAAAGTATCCTCAAATCAACTGCTGACAAACAGGACAGACAGGACACGAAACAAAGGACTACTGATTCTTGCCAAAACAAGTGTGGTTATGGCTTTATCAAAAGGCATCTTCTGAGGCCAGGACAATATGGCACCATCCCTGAAGTGGCCTTCGCAATCTGGAAAAGGTACAGTGCCTTTTTCTTTGAAGGCAGCTGAACAGGCAGTGGGCTGATGGCTTCTGATGTGCAATGGAACAGCAGCTGAAACAGTTATTCTAGAAGAGTAACTAAGCTCACGCCTCTCAATAGTAGAATGGCAATTAATAGAGGGATGTGAAGAAGAACGGGATGCTGAGATGAAGCCACATACACACATAGCCAAGAAGAATGGACAGCTAAATTCAAAAGACATCAACAATTTCCAGAATTTAAAATCCTGAATCATGACATGACACCAGTGGAATTCAGGTATTTCTCGTACATGAACTGCTCTCACCCAATGTGAGGTTGAACTGTTGACTTTGTGTACATCCTACTTCACAAATGAGTCTGTCAGATACGCTAAGCCTATAGGTTGAAGATGATGCCCCAACACTGCGGAGAAACCTCAGATGACTATCCAGGCAGCTGGCTGTTTCTGTCTACTCACAATTTTTTGGAAGTTGCTTGCATATACTTCCTGTTTTTATTTTTTTAGCTAATATTATTTCCTTCTTTGGTCTCTGAAGGAGTTGAAGATTATTTAGTTATAGTTGAAGATTAATTAGGATAGAAAGTGAATTAGATACAATAGGATAGATAATAGAATTATTTTCTCTGAATTTGTTAAATACAAATAGACTAGACATTGTTTAGGTATTTATTACCTGTATATATTGTATATAGTTATTGTACTTCTGTATATAGTTTTTCTTATGTTAGTTATAAGTGTTTTCCTTTTTTTTATTAAAATAGGAAGGGGGAAATATGGTGATATTTTCTTTTGTACCAAAATGTTATTTGTATGTTAATAAATAAAGTTGCCTGGGGGTCAGAGCTATTAGCAAGCCATAGGAAAGCAGGGCAGTGGTGGTGTACGCTTGTGATCATAGCACTTGGTAGACAGAGCTAGGTAAGTCTCTGTGTGTTCAGGGATACAGCCAGCATTGGATACACATGCCTTTAATCTCAATACCAATCATAGAACACCTGGAGGTCTATACAGACAGGCCGTGATGAGGCAGTCCTGTGGTTGGGTTTACAACCAATGAGAAGGCAGAACAGAGACTATATAAAGACTTTAACACAGGAAGTACCAGCTCCTTCAGAGAGGTAGGACCACTACAGGAGGAAGGGTAAGGTTTTGGCTCTTAGCTCTGACCTCTTGGCTTTCTTCTTTGCATTGGTTCTGTGTTTCTTATTTATAAGACGGTTGGTTACATCTACAGTTTCCAGTATCATGATATAATGAAAAGAGAAGTAATAAACATGGCTGAGCAAATGTCTCTGTAGTAAGTTGTGGATAGAGTCCGTTGGCTATATTCTCAAGTGGTACAGCTTGATACTGAAGTAGATCTATTACTAGCTTCCTGAGAAACAACCACGTTGATTTCCATAGTATCAGTAAAAATTTGTAGTTGCAATAGCAATGGACAAGTGTTCCTCTTATTCTATATTCTTGCCAGCCTGAGATGTCATTTGTTTTACTGATTTTGGCCATTATGACAGGTGTCAGAAGAAATATAAGTATAGTTTTGATTTGGATTTCTGTGATGACTAAGGATGTTGAGTCATTTTTAAATGCATCTCATCCATTTGTGTTTCTTTTTTTTTTTTTTTTTTGAGAATACTGATTGCCTAAACTGTAACATTCTGCATTTTAGTGAGAGTTTCTAGTACATGTTAGTGATAGAGCTGGGCAGAAAGAGGATGTATCTTGGCAGAGAGAGGAAGTAAGATGGCAGGGCACAGAAAAGGTATATAGGCATGAGTATATAGGAAGCAGCTCTCTCTTAGACTAAGGATTTCCTAGTGGTAAGAACTTGGGGCTATCTTGTTCCATTCTTCTTTCAACCCAATATCTGGCTCCAGGTTTTTTTTTTTATTAATAAAACCACTTACCAATTCACGCTACATCTGGTGACCCAACATTTGTGGCACGAATTCATGAAAAAGCCATTTTCCTGGGGCTCAACCTGCAAGTGACCAAAGTCTCCACCCCATGTGGGCTGGAGTTTCTTTGGCTTCTTCTCTCCTGGTGGGTTGTGGGCTCTCTCTGGATCCCCATCTTGGACTGCTATCACACAAGATAGCTGCCTTGAAAGTCTCTTGGGCTTCTACAATACTACACAGTTGGCAGATTTGGTGAGTCAATTAAGATGATTTTTTTTTCTCACATTAAAAAATGGGATACATTTTTACAATGGAGTGAATTTGGTCTCTGATAACACATTAAGCAGTCTGAAAATAGAAGAATAAAATGAGAGGATGATTAATATTGATAGGATTTATATAATATCAATTATGAATCTTATTTGTTTGATCATTTTTTAATCATTAAAAAGGCTGGTTGATATGAGTGCAAAGATAAAAGTTTTAGAAAAACTTGTTAAAACATATCAAAGAGATATTCAGACCCAGAGAGAAGAATTTAAAGGTGACCCTATCTCAGCATTGCATTATAGAGTTATAGAGAAACTTCATAAGTCTTTCTAACAGCCAACATTAATCTATACAGTAATCTTATAGGAACCACCAAATGCTCAAGGCTGTGTTCGAGCTGATTGAACACCTAAGCAAATGTTAGATTTGAGGAGATTCAAAGAAGCTATAGTCTCATATTGTATGCATTCTCTGTTTGTAAAACATGTTAAACTCATGGTCAATTTGTAATAGAATTATCCCTCAATACTGGAAAGATTTGGTTACAGCTGTTTTAGAGGCTGGAACCCAGTTCAAATGGAAGACCTCATGGAAAGAGGAGTATAAGACTACAGACCAATGATGTAGGGCTAGAGATATAGAAATTTCCCAAGATCACCTTCTTAGAGAAGGTGATTATGCTGACATACAAAGACAATCATTATATGATGACCATACCCTAATTCTGTGCCACATGGCAGGCCTGAATGCTTCAGACAGAATTGAAGAAGTAGGAAAGAAAGCTGAGTCATTTATAAAAAATTGTACAGGGTCCAAAACAAACATCCACAGATTTCTTACAAAGGCTATCTTCAGAAATAAATAGAATGATACCAAATTCAGAAGCTAGACAGATAATCATTGAATCTCTGGCTTTTGGAAATGCTAATGCACAATGCAAAAGGGTAATTAGGTGTTGCTGGAGAATTTCTCACCAGCTCCCAAGTCCCGCCAGTCCCGGAACCCACTCATAAAATAAACACACAGACGCTTACATTATTTAAACTGGCCATTAGCTCAGGCCTATCATTGTCTAGCTCTTACTCTTATATTTAGCCCATTTCTATTAATCTCTACTTTGCCACGTGGCTCGTGGCTTATCGGTACTTTACATCTTCCTTGTCCTGGCGGCGGCTCCAGGCAGTCTCCCCTATCCTTCCTCCTTCCTCAGTTCTCCTCTCTGTTAGTCCCACCTATACTTCCTGTCTGACTACCAGCCAATCAGTGTTTATTCATACAGAGTGATATCCACAGCACTTCCCCTTTTTTTTCTTTTTCAAAAAGGAAGGTTTTAACTTTAACATAGTAAAATTACATATAACAAAACAATTATTGAGCAAGAATTACAGTTACAATATTAAAGAAGATATCCTATCTATCTTATATTTATGAGTTTAAGGTTTTATATCTAACTTATCTTTTACCAAAACTGAGGAAATTACAACTATCTAGTCTTCAACCACATCAAAGACCTCAGAAGGATATAATACTACCTGAGAAATGGGAGAAGGATGCAAGCAACTTTCAGGAGTCTTGCAGAGTAGACAGAGACAGCTGACGGCCTGGACATGTATATAGTTTTTCTTATATTAGTTACAACTTTCCTTTTTTTTTCTTTTTATTAAAATAGAAAAGGGGAAATATAGTGGTATTTTATTTGTGCTGAATTGTGATTTTATTTGTATGTTAATAAATAAAGTTGCCTGGGGGTCGGAGCTATTAGCAAGCCATAGCCAAAGCCCGTTGTGGTGGTGCATGCCGGTAGGATTTGCTGAAGGAGGTGCACTCCTTTAATCCCAGCACTTGGTAGGCAGAGCTAGGTAGATCTCTGTGTGTTCAAGGATACAGCCAGCATTGGAGACACACGCTCCAATGTGTGTCTGGAGGTCTGTACAGACAGGCAGTGACGAGGCAGTCATGTGGTTGGGTTTACAACCAATGAGAAGGCAGAACAGGAAGTCTTTATAAGACAAAAACACAGGAAGTAACTCTCCCTTTTTGGAGAGGTCTCTTGGCTGAAGAGGCTAGCTGGCAGCAGGTGGGTAAGGCTCTTAGCTCTGACCTCTTGGGCTTTTATCTTTACATTGGCTCTGTGTTTCTTATTTAATAAGATGGTTGGTTACATCTACAATTAG
The DNA here is from genome assembly GCA_902168425.1 of Peromyscus attwateri. Taxonomy (NCBI): domain Eukaryota; kingdom Metazoa; phylum Chordata; class Mammalia; order Rodentia; family Cricetidae; genus Peromyscus; species Peromyscus attwateri. Next base: position 41,435 of record CABHPP010139021.1, on the reverse strand, counting down.
GCCATTCAAGTCAATATCAGCACCCTTGGAGGAATTAATATTGAATCTCATGACCATGATGATGCTTGGATAGGAGAGGTGATTTCCAGAGGTCTGAAGAAAAATAGGAAATTCAGATGTTTCAAATGTGGTAAACAAGGTCATAAAAAGGGACTGTGAACAGGAAATTCCTAAAAACAATGTTTTTTTCAAGGAATATTCCTGACAGAACATCATTCCCTTCTGGAATATACAGAAGATGTGGTAAAGGCAAACATTGGACTAATGACTGCAGATCAATAAGAGACAAACAAGGTAATCATTTGCCATTGCCAAATTCAGTTCAGTCCTTTGCTGCCATTGCAGAAACCCCTTCTCAGAGGAACTAAGTAACCAAATGCCTATTGCAAAAAAACGATATTGCTCTAGATGATAGAAGAGCTTTGGAAAAATGACAAAAATGTAAGGAAAAACTTTATCAAAATTGTAAAGATTTGAAAGGGAACCTCCCCAAAGATCCTTGGGGAAGGGTTTTTGTTTTTATCTTTCAGGGGAATGAGGGCTAAGGAATTTGAGGAACACTGGACAAATTAGACATTTGAAGAAAAGGGACAAATCATCCAGAAAAAAAAAACATGTCCCAAGAAAAAGAGTAAATTAGCCGTCTATTGGTATGTCACATATATAAATTTTATAAGTCTTCCTCATTGTTTGTTTTAACTGTTCTTTACAGACACATAACACAAATGATCTTTATGTATTCCCAGTTCAATTAAAAATTAAAACTGGCCTTGGAGTTGGAGTGTGGCTCTCTTCTTCTCTAAATGCAAGCACACTTGTTAAAGAAAATGAAAAATCTCTGTATCATATCAGAAGAGCCTCCTGATATGGGACAGAAGAATACCAAAAAAGGGACTATTCTATTGCTAATGATCTCAAAATTCTTTCTTTTTGTTTTTACTCTTTGAAATTTTTCTTAAAGTTTTATGTATATTTAAAACTTTTGTCATGATGTTAATGGTCATACAGAGTACTAATTCTAGAAAAAAGGCTTCATCTAGCTTTCTATACATGATTTCTAGATTTTTTCTAACAGTTTTCTTCAGGGAACCATGGCCATGCCTAATAGTGACTTTGAAGTATCCCAAAAGATTATGGGGCCCCATGATGATGATTTCTTCAGGACAGTGATAATACCACTAAGATGACAAACACCACCCAAAGATCCACTTTGGACTACAAGCTGCTCATGAAAATTACAAGATGTCTAGCTGAGATGATCCAGTCTCATAGACTACTCAAGCAAGGACGTGAGACAAGCCCTGCACTTTCAAATTATAAATAAATGATACAGCTAACTGTACAGAATATGGCATTTAAGATGTTTTAATAACATAGTTTTTTTTCTTTTTTTTATGACAATGACACATGTCTGCTCCTGGCAGCACCAATCTACTTCAGGGAAGATAATGGGCATTGATGATACTCCATATGAAGTTTACTTTCATTGTGGAAAAAGTTAGCCACTGGGCAAGGAAATAACCTTGCTTCAACTGCTGGCAGTATAGTGTCCAAAATGTACAAGCAGGACACAAATGAAAGGGCTGCCAATCTTTGCCAAGACAAGGTAGTAAAGCTCTTTAGAAAATCCTGCTTTACAGAAGAGTCTGTCAGATATGCTAGGTCTATAGGCCGAAGATGGATACCCCAACATTGCGGAAAAACCTCAGGTGACTGTCTAGTCAGACAGCTGTTTCTGTCATTCCTCACATGTTTTGGAAGTTGATTGTTTGCACTTCCTGTTTAACTAGGTAAAATTATTTCTGTCTCAGACCTCTGAGGGAATTGAAGATTAGAGAGTTATAGTTATAGTTTTCCTTGTTAAGAAATTCAGAAAAGAAATACACTATGAAAGTGTAAAGTGTGTAAGTTTGAAAGACATCAAAAGATAGTTTTTGGTTGATAATACATGTTAGGATAGAAAGTGAATTAGATACAATCCTTTGGATTCACAAAATTATAATAGATAATAAAATATTTTCGCTTAATTTTTCAAATGCAAATGGACTAGATATTGTTGATATATTATTGCCTGTATATATTATATATAGTAGTTGTATTTATTGTATATTGTTTTTCTGACATTAATTATAATTTTTTAAAAATTTTAGACAAAAAAGGGGAAATGTGGTGATATTTTATCAAGTTTGCCTGGTGATCAGAGGAAAAAGCCAGCCATTATATCAAACACGGAGGTCAGGCAGTGGTAGCACACACCTTTAATCCTAGCACTCAGGAGGCAGAAATTCATTCAGATCTCTGTGAGTTCATGACCACACTGGGAACAGAGCCAGGAATGGTGGCACACACCTTTAATCCCAGGACTAGTTAACCATAGAGGTTGGTGGTCTATACAGACAGACAGGAAGTGATAGAACTGGGCAGAAAGAGGAAGTTATGTAGTTGGGTGGAGAGAGGAAGTAAGATAGCAGGGCACAGAAAAAGTATATAGGCATGAGTACATAGGAAGTAGCTTTCTCTTGGGCTGCAGATTTCCTAGCAGGATTTCTATTCCTCTGATCTCTCAGTTTTCACCCCAATATCTGGCTCTGGGTTTTGTTTTTTTTTTGAGACAGGGTTTCTCTATGTAGCTTTGTGTCATTCCTGGAACTCACTTGGTAGCCCAGGCTGGCCTCGAACTCACAGAGATCCACCTGCCTCTGCCTCCTGAGTGCTGGGATTAAAGGCGTGCACCACCACTGCCCGGCTTGGGTTTTTTATTAATAAGACCATTTAACAATTTCTGTAACATTTTAGTTTCTAAATACCCAATATGTGTTCTGGTTTATAAATCCATATGACACTGCATGAACTAGGTTTATGGAAAAAAATTACTTTGGAGAATCCTAACCATTAAGTTAATCAGCTCTTGTGAAACACAGTGGAATTGTCCATAGCTTTAGGATGTAACATGAGTTGTAATTTTTTTAGGGTTTGTCTCATGAGGCCTTTCCTAAGGTCCACTCCATGAACCAACTAAGAATAAGAAGCATGTTCAATTCAATGGATGTCTTCTGTTCCCCATGGACTCTTTTTCAAATGCTTCATTTTTCTCTATTCACCTGCTAGTGTGCATTTCCATTAACTGCCACCTGTCTTGATCTCCCATCACAATTTCTTTAATTCATAACCTTCCTCTGAGAATATCTTTTAATGTTTTCCATTTAGATCAAGACTCACCTAGCAAGAAGGCTAGACAGCTCAGAAAAGTTGTTACTTTAGTGCCTAGAGTATGAAAGTCCTGTCAACATAACTTAAGATTTTGGAGTAGGGTAGAGGTCACTGTGGGTGAAATAGTTGTACAAGCAAGTAAAGTCTTGTGTGTTTGTAACCTCATTGACCCTACAGTATGATGGGCGGTAGAAATAGGGAATCCCTGAACTGTGGTCTAGCTGTCTGAAGCAGAAACTAAGACCATCTCAAGGTTTATGAAGAGGACTGACACCTGAGGTCATGTCCTCCACATGCACCTTGGGGCAAGTGCACACCTCTACACAAAGATAATAAACAAGATTACCATTTCCAGAATGTGATTTATTTTTTGATTCTTTTGTTCTTTAAGATTACAGTGCAGTTATTTGCAATAAAAAAAAACCTATCATTTTCACCCATTGGACCAAGAGGTGAATGACTCTGCTCATATCCAGAGAGTCCTACCCCTTGGACCTTTCACTGTGACACATCCCATCACTGGCAAAGACTGCCCAACTGTGTCCTAGTTGCTGGCCAGCAGGCAGGGCACCTGGGGAAGGCGCCCCTCACCAAGATCCTCCACTGGGCCCTACAATCTACATGCCCTGCCCACATATCCATCCACCAGAGACCCCAGCCACTTCCTGAGGCACGGAAACCCAATCACCAGCTCTCATTAGAACAAGAGAGCTCTCATTGGACCAAGAGGCCTTGCAATATACATGTTCTGCCCCCATACCCATCCTCCTGAGACCCCAGCCACTTCCTGAGGCAGGGAAACCAAATTGCCAGCCCTCATTGGACAAAGAGATCTCATTGGAACAAGAGTAACCTCCTGAGACAGGGAATCTGCCACCCCTCATTAGGTCAAGAGTGGCTTTCTGAGTAGAATCTGCCACTTCCTTGGGTATATGCCCAAGAGTGGTATAGCAGGGTCTTGGGAGAGATTGATTCCCAATTTTCTAAGAAAGTGCCATATTGATTTCCAAAGTAGTTGTACAAGCTTGAATTCACACCAACAGTGGAGGAGAGTTCCTCCTGCTCCACATCCTTTCCAGAATAAGCTGTCTTCAGTGTTCTTTATCTTAGCCATTCTGACAGGTTTAAGCTGGTATCTTAGAGTCATTTTGATTTGCATTTCCCTGGTGATTAGGGATGTTGAGCAATTCCTTAAATGTCTTTCAGCAATTTGAGCTTCCTTTGTTGAGAATTCTCTGTTTAGCTCTATAGCCCATTTCTTAATTGGACTGTTGGGCATTTTGATGTCTAATTTCTTGAGTTCTTTATATATTCTGGATATCAGCCCTCTGTCAGATGTGGGGTTGGTGAAGATCTTTTCCTATTCTGTAGGCTGTCATTTTGTCTTATTGACCATGTCCTTTGCTCTACAAAAGCTTCTCAGTTTCAAGAGGTTCATTGATTGTTTCTCTCACTGTCTGTGTTACTGTTGTTATATTTAGGAAGTGATCTCCAGTGCTAATGCATTCAAGACTACTTCCTACTTTCTCTTCTATTAGGTTCAGAGTAACTGGATTTATGTTGAGGTCTTTGATCCACTTGGACTTAAGTTTTGTGCATGGTGACACATATGGATGTATTTGCAGCCTTCTACATGTTGACATCCAGTTATGCCAGCACCATTTGTTGAAGATGCTTTTTTCTTTCCATTGTACAGTTTTGACTTCTTTGTCAAAAATTATATGTCCATAAGTGTGCAGATTAATGTCAGGATCTTCAATTCAATTCCATTGGTCCACATGTCAGTTTTTATGCCAGTATCAAGCTGTTTTTATTACTGTAGCCCTACAGTAGAGCTTGAAGTAAAGGACTGTGATGGCTCCAGAGGTTGTTTTATTGTACAGGATTCTTTTGGCTATCTTGGGTTTTTTGTTTTTTCATATGAAGTTAAATATTGTTCTTTCCAGGTCTGTGAAGAATTGTGTTGGTATTTTGATGGGGATTGCATTGAATTTGTAGATTGCTTTTGGTAAGATTGCCATTTTTACTATGTTAATCCTGCCTATCCATGGGCATAGGAGACCTTTCCATTTTCTGACATCTTCTTCAATTTCTTTTTTCAGGGACTTAAAGTTCCTGTCATACAGGTCCTTCACTTGCATAGGTAGACTTACCCCAAGGTATTTTATATCATTTGTGGCTCTTGTAAAGGGTGATGTATCTCTAATTTCCTTCTCAGCCTGTTTGTCAATTGTTTGGAGGAGGGCTACTGATTTTTTAGAGTTGATCTTGTATCCTGCTATGTTACTGAAGGTGTTTATAAGCTGGATGAGTTTCTTGGTCGAAATTTTGGGGTCACTTATGTATACTACCATGTCATCTGCAAATAGTGACAGCTTGACTTCTTCCTTTCCAATTTGTATCCCCTTCATCGCCTCATGTTGTCTTATTGCTCTGGCTAGAATCAAGTACTTTATTGAGTAAGTATGATGAGAGCGGACAGCCTTGTCTTGTTCCTGATTTTAGTGGAATCGCTTTGAGCTTCTCTCCATTTACTTTAGTGTTGGCTGTTGGCCTCCTGTAAATTGCCTTTATTATGTTTAGGTATGTTTCCTGTATTCCTGATCTCTCCAAGACCTTTATCATGAAGGGGTGCTGGATTTTGTCATATGCCTTTTCAGTGTCTAGTGAGATGATCATGTGGTTTTTTTTCTTTCAGAATTTTTATATGGTACATTACATTGACAGACTTTCGCATGTTGAGCCAACCTTGCATCCCTGGGATGAAGCTTACTTGATCATGGTGGATAATTGTTTTGATGTGTTCTTTGAGTCTGTTTGCCAGTATTTTATTGAGTATTTTTGCGTCAAAGTTCATGAGGGAGATTGGTCTGTAGTTCTCTTTCTTTGTTGCATCTTTGTTTGGCTTGGGAATCAGGGTAATTATAGCCTCATTGAAGGATTTTGGTAATGCTCCTTCTGTTTCTATTGTGTGGAATAATTTAAAGGGTGTTATTATCTCTTCTTTGTAGATCTGGTATAATTCTGCACTGAAACCATCTGGTCCTGGCCTTTTATTTTGGTTGGGAGACTTTTAATAACTGATTCTATTTCCTTAGGGGTTATTGGTCTATTTAAATAGTTTATCTGGTCTTAATTTAACTTAGGTATGTGATACCTATACAGAAAATTATCCATTTCTTTTAGTTTTTCCAGTTTTGTGGAGTAGAGGTTTTTGAAGTATGACCCGCTGATTCTCTGGATTTCCTCAGTGTTAGTTGTTATGTCTCCCTTTTCATTTCTGATTTTACTAATTTGGATTCTCTCTCTCTCTCTCTCTCTCTCTCTCTCTCTCTCTCTCTCTCTGTCATTTGGTTAGTCTGGATAAGGGCTTGTCTATCCTGTTGATTTTCTCAAAGAACCAACTCTTTGTTTCATTAATTCTTTGTATTGTTGTCTTTGTTTCTATTTTATTGATTTCAGCTCTCAATTTGATTATTTCCTGGCATCTATTCCTCCTGGGTGACTTTGCTTCTTCTTGTTCTAGAGCTTTCAGGTGTGCTGTTAAGTCACTAGTGTGAGATTTCTCCATCTTCTTTATGTGGGCATTTAGTGCTATGAATTTCCCTCTTAGCACTGCTTTCATAGTGTCCCATATGTTTGGGAATGTGGTATATTCATTTTCATTGATCTCTAGGAAGTCTTTATTTTCTTTCGTTATTTCTTCCTTAACCCATTGGTGATTCAGTTGAGCATTATTCAGTTTCCATGAGATTGTAGGCTTTCTGTAGTTTTCGTTGTTGTTGAAATCTAACTTTAAACCATGGTGATCTGATAGAACACAAGAGGTTATTCTAATTGTTTTGTATCTGTTGAGATTTGCTTTGTGGCCAAGTATGTGGTCGATTTTAGAGAAGTTTCCATGGGGTGCTGAGAAGAAGGTATATTCTTTTTGTTAGGATGAAATGTTCTGTAGATATCATTTAAGTCCATTTGAGTCATAACATCAGTTAAGTCCTTTATTTCTCTGTTAAGTTTTGATTTTGCAGATCTGTCCAGTAGTGAGAGTGTGGTCTTGAAGTCTATTAATGTGTCTGGTTTTATATGTGATTTAAGCTTTAGCAATATTTCTTTTACATATATGGGTGCCCTTGTGTTTGGGGCATAAATGTTCAGAATTGAAACTTCCTCTTGGTGGATCTTTCCTGTGATTAGTATTTAATTCCCCTCTTGATCTCTTTTGATTGATTTTAGTTTGAAGTCTATTTTGCTGGATATTAGGATGGCTACACCAGCTTGCTTCTTAAGACCATTTGATTGGAAAGTCTTTTCCTAGCCTTTTATTCTTAGGTAGTGTCTATATTTGAATTTGAGGTGCGTTTCCTGTATGCAGCAGAAAGATGGGTCCTGCTTTCATATCCATTCTGTTAGCCTGTGTCTTTTTTATAGGTGAATTAAGTTCATTGATAGTAAGGGATATTAATGACCAGTGATTGCTAATTCCTGCTTTCTTTGGTGGTAGTGTTGTGTACTTCTCTTCTTTGGGGTTTACCGCTGTGGTGTTAGCTATTGCCTTTGTTTTCGTGCATTTATCTGACTTCCTTTGGTTGGAATTTTTTTCTAGTGCTTTCTGTAGGGCTGGGTTTGTGGATAAGTATTGTTTAAATCTGGTTTTGTCTTGGAATGTCTTGTTCATTCCATCTATGATGATTGAAAGTTTTGCTGGGTACATTAGTCTAGGCTGGCATACATGGTCTCTTAGCATCTGCATTATATCTATCCAGGTCCTTCTGGCTTTCCAAATCTCCTTTGAGAAATCAGGTGTTATTCTGATGGGTTTGCCTTTATAAGTCACTAGGCCATTTTCCTTTGCTGCTCTTAATATTCTTTCTTTATTTTGTACATTTAGTTGTTTAATTATTATGTGGTTAGGGGACTTTTTTGGGGGGTCTAGTCTGTTTGGTGTTCTATAGGCTTCTTGTATCTTCATAAGCATTTCCTTCTTTAAGTTGGGAAAGTTTTCTTCTATGATCTTATTGAATATATTTTCTGTGCCTTTGAGTTGGTATTCTTCTCCTACCTCTATCCCCATTATTCTTAGGTTTGGTCTTTTCATGGTGTCCCAGATTTCTTGAACATTTTGTGTTATGATTCTTTTTGGCATTAGTATTTTCTTTGACTGCTGAGATCCATTTTCTCTATTGTACCCTCTACACCAGAGATTCTCTCTTCCATGTCTTGTATTCTGTTGGTTATGCTTGCATCTGTGTTTCCTGTTCATTTACTCAGATTTTCAATTTCCAGCTTTCTCTCTGTTTGTGTCTTCTTCATTGTTTCTATTTCCCTTTTCATGTCTTGAACTGTTTCCCTCACTTGTTTCATTGCTTTTTCATGGTTTTCTTTAAGGGATTTATTGTTTTCTTCCACTTTTTTATTTGTCTTTTCCTTTAGTTCTTTATAGATTTCTTCCCATTTTTTGTTTGACTTTTTCTCATTTTCTTTATTGATTTCCTCTACTTTTTTGTTTATCTTTTCCTCAATTTCAAATCAATTTGATTTTTGTCTTGAAAGGCCTCTAGCATCTTTATGATGCTATTCTTTTTTTTTTTTTTTGGTTTTTTGAGACAGGGTTTCTCTTTGTAGCTTTGGAGCCTGTCCTGGAACTCACTCTGTAGCCCAGGCTTGCCTCAAACTCACAGAGATCTGCCTGCCTCCGCCTCCGGAGTGTGCCACCACCGCCTGGTATGATGCTATTCTTAAGGTTGCTTTCTTCTGCTAATTCCACCTTGTGATGTTCAGGTCCTGCTCTTGGAGGAGGGCTACATTCTGGTGATGCTGTATTGCTCTTTGTGTTGTTGTATGTACTTCTGCCTTGATGTCTGCCCATCTCCTCCTCTAATAGGTATAAGAGCTGCCTGTGTCTGAGTGAGTTGCTGTTGGTCTACTCTGTGTTTTTTTGTATCTGTGTCTCAGGGGGCCCTTCTGGGTCTAATCTTAGCTCCTAGTCTGATTGGAGCAGGCAGCTTCTGTGTCTCAGGAAGCTGCTCTTGGGTCAACCCAAGCTAGTTGATTCTGTGACTCACATATTTGTTATTGGTCTTGTCAGGGCTCTTGGTCTAGTCAGAGCTGACAGATTCTGCGTTTCAGGAAGCCTCTCTTGGTCTGATGAGAGATGGTAGATTCTACTTCTCAGAAAGCCACTCTTGGTCTAATCAGGGCTGGCAGATTCCCTGTTTCCTGAGTTTACTCTTGGTCCAATGACGGCTCTTTGTCCAATGAGAGCTCTCTCTTTCTCTGGGCTGGATGGAAGCTCTGTGTGCCAGATGAGAGCTCCCTGGGCCAGATGGGAGCTCTCTGGGTCACATGGGAGCCCAGGCCAGATGGGGTGAGCTGGCAGGTTGTGTAAATTACAGGGTCCGCTGGGGGGTCTTGGAAAATAGGAACTTTCCCATGGGAGTCCTGTCTGCTGACCGGCAACTGGGTTGGAGTTGGGTTGGTCTTCCCCAGGAACGGCTGAGGCCCAGGGATGGGACCTAGGGCCAGGCCTCCCTGGGTATGAACTCAATCTCTCACCTCTGGTCCAGATGGGAGCTCTGGGCTGGATCCACTTCAGAGATTATGAGGGACATTGTGACAATGAGCGCAATAAGCAGAACTATGCTCTGTAACAGCATGAGATTTTCATGGCACATAGTCCTCGGTGTTCTGCCTCTCCAAGCTCACTTGGCATCATTTTCCTACCTGCAAATCTGTGGTCTGAGTTCCAAAGTTGCTTGCCGTTCCTCTCACATGCTGCCAACAATAAGCATCTCACAGGGATGAGCCCCCTTCATGGTTTTCCAATAGAACAGAATAGTATTCTTGATACTATATATACACAAATGACAAAATCAGACTCACAGATAAAAGTACTTAAAAATAATGACAGAAAAAATGCTATAAACTTGAATGTGGAAAGGACATGAAATGGGCTTAAGGGATTGTATCTGAGAGGTGCTGTGAGGAAGAAGGTGAGGGGAAATATGATGTAATTCCATTTCAATGAACACATTTTTAAAATAAAAAAAACCAAAAAATACAAATTCTATATTAAGGACCTCAAATCAAACTGCCAGGGAGAATTTGCAGATTAAAAAAATTTAAAAATTAACAGCTACCTTGAAGGAAATCAAAGATAAAAAAATCAAAGAATGTTTTATTGTAGGTTGTCTATGCAACTGTGTTGACATATTAACAAATCCAATACTGGTAATATAAACATATTTCCAAAAAATGTTTCACAGTTACTCCAAAGAAGAATTCTCTGACTAAAGTGCATCAGAGTTTAATATACTGCATTTGACTCTTAATTGTCTAATGTCTAAATCTATTTGTCTTAGTATTTCTATGTGAGTCTTCTATGATTACTTTCCTCTTTACATTGACTCTTCTGAGATAAGCAGTGATAAACTAATTTCCTTCACACACTTTGATATTTCATAGCTATACATCCACATGCATATTGTCATGATTACAGATTATCCTCACATTCTATTTGTAGGTATCCTTTCCATAATCAATACTGTGAAGATAAATAATTATAGATGAGTTTTTAATGTCTGATTGTAGAGGTGGTTTATTTCAGGATTAATTTTCAGAGGAGTTTACACTTTTTTCAGTAGGCTGTGACAATGTCAATTCATTTCTAGAAGTTTCTAGAAAAGACTTTATAAGGTACAATGAAGCACATATCTAACACAATGGTGAACATTTCAATGCTTTCTGATATCAATTTTCTGATGTATAGATGCTTGGGAAGAACTATTAATGAGGTCAGTTCATGCTATATGGTAGAACTTTCCTGAGAAGAATCAACACACATGCATCTACTCACTCAAAATGTGGATTGAAAACATAACCAAGAATGGATATCACTGAAGTGCAGCTTATAAAATCAATAGGCTCTCTTTGGGTTACCTTAAGGAATATGGAAACAAGTTGGTTACATGAGCAAATCAGACTGAAAAATAGATGTCAACATGAAATCCAACCCTGCATGGGATAGGGTTTATGAACCCTAAACACCAATAATTCACTGCACACCTGTAGGAATATCTACAAGTTGTATGACATCCTTTCTAGGAGACTTAGTTCATCAGTGCCTCCTCTAAGTATGATGGCTGGTCTCCATTTCTTCAGCAGAATTTAGGATAGGGAATCCTGTCTGGTTTTTTTGGACTTCCTGAAATGAATTAGAGGTCTTTATTTCCTGATTAATCAGCGTCTAGTCAGGATGGAATGTTTTAGAAGCCAGGAAATTGGTATAATATAGCACAGTCTGGAGACTTCTTCATTTTACATTCTTATGCAATTTTTGATTTTGAAAAATTATGTTTTAATGAAAATTGTCCAACATTGTCACATTTTCAGAATTTTTCCTCAGTATAAACTCTTCATACTTTGTAAGATTTGCACATTATTTAAATTCTTTAATAAATATCTCATTTTCATAATGTTTCAATTATATGGCAGTGCAGATCTTTGTATGAATTATATGCCACATTATTTACTATGGAAGCTTTTCTCTCTAGGATGAAGTTTTCAAGTATTCTTAGAAATGAGAGGCAGATAGAGATTTTGGCTCATTCACTACACTCAGTTTTATCTCCTGTATGTTATCTACAACTGATGTTGTCTATGACTTGGACCTTGTGTATAGGATTTCTCACATTTACTACATCTGTAGGGTTTCTTTCCTGTATGAGTGATCTGATGTTTCTAAGATTGTAATCTTCTTTAAAGGATTTCTCACAATCACTACATTCGAAAGGTCAGTTTTCTGTATGAATTCTCTCATGTTTTCTAAGAATGAAGACACGTGAAAATGATTTCTCACATTCGCTACATTTGTAAGGTTTCTCTCCTCTATGAATTATCTGATGATATGTAAGACTTGATATATATGCAAAAGATTTTTCACAATCAGTACATTTGAAAGGTCTCTCTCCCAAATGAATTCTCTGATGTACTTTAAGACGATCAGTACGTATAAAGCATTTCTCACAATGATTACATTTGAAATGTCTCTGTATTGTATGAATTCTCTGATGTGTCAAGTGTTGGTCTTGCTGGATAAAGCATTTTTCACATTCACTACGTTTGAAGGTGTCTTTCTACTATGGGTTTTATAATGGTTTTTAACCATATATAACAGGTAAAACCACTTTCCTCATTTGTTACATTTGTAGAATTTCTTTCCAGAATGAGATCTAAAATGTTCACTGAGACTCCAGTATGATCTGAAGCATTTTCCAAATTCCTTGCATTGGTGTAGTTTCTCTACACTAGAGTTTTCTTTCAGCATGAGTGTGTGTTTAGAGTCAAACAATTTATCACAGTCTATAGTTTTGTGCAGTTCCCTTTTAGTATGAAATCTGTCGGTAGTGATGAAACACAAATATAACTGTTTTCCGCAGTGTCTATACTTGCAAGATTCTTCTCTGGTGCTCCCACTTTTAGGATTTTTTGAGTTTGTTGATTTAGTAGAGGCATCCCCATGGTTACCACATCCATACTTGTTGCAGTTCTTTGTAAGATCACTTGTGTTATAAGGTGTACTTTTGGAGAATTTGTGGGTCATTTTGCCAATCTCATTAAATTTATGAGGCTTCTCTTTGATATTCATAGAATGGTAGATAATGAGCTTTGATCCTTAATTCAAGATGTTCATATATTTCCCCCATATATTATATTTCTTTGGAAAATGAGTACAAAAATGGCTTATATGGATTGATGCATGTTTACAGATTCAAAAACTGATGTCTCTTTAAGTTTTATAAGACAAGCTACCTAGGTATTCTTAAAAACAGAGCTCTCAGCAGAGGCCATTTGTGTTTCACTATTATTACATGCATGCTAAGAACCAATCTAATTGTCATCAAACACTGAGAACTGATAGTAACCTTCTCATTTTTATATAAATTGCAAACCGTGTAGAAGTTGGGACAAATAGATAATTGAGCAATAATGCATTATGAGAAATATGCTCTTTGCAAGACCAGATGTAGTTTTTAAAATTTTCTTTCTATTTATGTTTTTGAGAGGATCACACCATATAGACTTGGTCATCTAAGAACACATATGTATCCTAGGCTTGCCAGGAACTCACCATATCCTCTTACCTCATTCTTACAAGTGTTAGGATTAAAAACATGCTTTCCGGACTAAATAGACTACAACTTAAATATAAATAAATAAATGAAATGGAAAAAAGCAGCAAAATGTTCATCAGAACCATTTTTCTTTATTTAAAAACCTCTAAATTTCTTAAAATGCAGAAATAAATAAAGTTTAATCTGATATTAATATCAATAAATTCCTATCAATAAGTATGTTATAATGCTTTTCTTTGCTCTGAATATTCAATATTTTTTGAAATTTGCAGTTTTCATAAATACTTGGAAAGAGGTCTGCACATTTCACCCAAATATAGTGTTGGTTGCTTTTTAAGAGAAGAAAGAAAAGTGTAATGGAAAAAACATGACAAAGTTATGTTTTTTAGCAGAATTTCCTCCATTTATGGTAGTCTCTAGAATTATTTAGAAAGCAGACAAATACAATGGATAAGGTAGATATTCCTCAAGAACAGAATTCCTAGCAATGAAAACTAGATTGCTGTAACTCTCAACAGCACATCAATGCACAAGTTCCTCGATTAGATAGCAGACATTCCCATTTCTCCTGGAAGAAGTCCACAGCCATGTCCCTGAATGTCCACAGAACCTGTAATGGAAAATTATCCATCTACCATGTGCTGCTGGAGAAAATGCTTTCCTAGTAAAAGGAAATAGAGAATGTTTTGTGTGGTGGTATTGTGTTCCCCAAAATATTGTGTACCTTAATAAACTTATCTGGGGTCAGAGATGGAACAGCCACAATATTAAACAGAGGTTAGGCAGTGGTAGCACATGCCTTTAATCCTAGCATTCCAGAGGCAGAAATCCATGTGTTCAAGGATACAGACAGGCATGGTGACTCATCATGCCATTAATCCCAGAAAGCAAGCATTTAATCCCAGGGAGAGGTAGTAGAAAGCAGAAAGGTATATAAGGTGTGAGGACCAGAAACTAGAAGCATTTGGCCTGGTTAAGCATTTGGCTGTTTAAGCTTTTTGGCTTCTAGCAACACAGTTCAGCTGAGAACCATTCAGATATGAGGACACAGAGGCTTCCAATCTGAGGAAACAAGACCAGCTGAGGAACTGGCGAGGTGAGGTGGCTGTGGCCTGTTCTGTCTCTCTGATCTTCCAGTGTTCACCCAAATACTTGGCTCAGGTTTGATTTTATTAATAAGAACTTTTAAGATTCCTGCTAAAGTTTTGTGATGTAAACAATCCATGCCCATTAATCCAAGATAAATATTTTCTAGAAATGGTAAAAAAAAAAAATGGTTCAGCAGAAAAGAGCATTGGTTTCTCTTCTAGAGGACACCCATGCAGATCCCAGTACCCACATGACATCATGCAACTGATTCTACTTCCAGTTCTCTGGGATCTTTGATGGTTTGAATGAAAATGACCCCCAAAGGGAATGGCACCATTAGGTGGTGTGATGTTGTTGGAGTAGTTGTGGCTTTGTAGGAGGAACTGTGTTACTGTTGGGGTGGCTTTGAGGTCTCCTATGCTCAGACTATGCTCAGTGTGGTAGACAGTTCACTTCCTGTGGCCTGCAGATCAAGATGTAGTACACACAGCTCCTTTTCCAACACCATGTCTACCTGAATTCCACCATCTTTCTTGCCATGATGATAATGGAATAAAACTCTAAAATTGTAAACTAATTATAATTAAGTGCTTTCCTTTATAAAACTGTTGCAGTCATGGTGTGTTTTCACAGCATTTGAAAACCTAATTAAGATAACAGTTGTTACCTTGAACTGCAGTATTGCTATGATAGGCCTGACCATGTTTCTGTATAGAGAAACTTAGACTTTGTTTTTCTGGGTTACAAAAGCAGTAGAACGCTTTCAGCATTGCTGAATGGGCCGTAAAAGTAGGAGCATTGGAAGACGGTCATGCTGAGGATGATTGGAAATGTGGGAGCCTGGCTCAAGAGGTTTCAGGGCAAAGATGTTTACTATGTTGCTTAGCAATCATTCTTGCGTTAATTTGTTGAAGAATATGACTGCCTTTTTCCATTGTCCAAAAAGTCTGCCTCTGAAGAATTTTGAATTAATTTTATTGTCTAAGGAAATCTCAAAACAGACTACTATAAGCTTGGTATTGTGGTTTAAATAGTATTAATGGTAATGAAGTTGTAAAATGAAAAGAAGGAAGTTGAGGAAGGAGAAATATAAAATATATACTTTAGAGAGAAAAGGAGCACCAGGAAATGGAATGGAATAAATTGCTGTATTCAAGGAGACACACACTAAGAAATGGAATAAAGTGTGTGATGACCTCAGGACAAGATCTTACCAAGCTGTTTCCAACTTGTGAAAAGGAATTAAAAGTTTAAAGCCAGGTGTGGTAGTACATGTCTTTAATCCTAGTACTCTGGAGACAAAGGCAAGTGGATCTCTATGTTTGAGGCCAGCCTGATCTACAGAGAGTTCCAGGACAGTCAAACTAAGACAATGAAGGTAACCATGGAAAACACAATAAGCTAATGAAGGTGTAATTGAACAAGGGGGCCATGTTATAGCCCTAGGAAACAGCAGAAGATGGAAGTTTTGGCCACCTGGTTATGGTTTTAGAGTCATGGATAGAAGAAAAGGGTTATGCAATTTCTTCCACAATTAAGGAAAGCAGCTGAGGTCAGCAATGTATCAGCAGTGTCCCTGCATGCAGACCCAAGAGACCAGTGTGTGAAGCTGTACAAGTGAAGCCTGCATTGCCATCAAAACCCCAAGATGTTGGAACTGCCAGAACCATAGAATATCTGCCAAAGAGAGAGAGGAACCTGGCCCAGAGAGAGAAGTGTGTTGCAGTCAGCCAAACTGAAAAGAGTTGGAGATCTGAGGAGCTTTGACAGCAGACATGAGGATGCAGAGTCAGAGACAGTCGGGGCCCATTGGATTAGGTTCCAGGTTCTCTGGAGTCTATCTTGTATTTTCTATCTGTTTATTTCCACACTCTAAATCATTCTATCTAATATTTCCTGCTGTTCTTACTCAAGAAAACTCTGGGGAACTGTGGGGCTGGTGGGTAGCTGTCCTGCATATCTGTTAAATGGAAACATTTTAGATATAAGGATTAAAATAGCTTATTTACTATCTAACAAAAGGGAAGAGCTTTTCAAAATTTCCTCAGAAAATATAGGGAAGCACATTATTAACTGTTTTTGTGTTCATGTGACAATAGGCAATTTAAAGGAGACATACTGGGTTGAGATTTAAAATTCAAATGTATATAGGACATTATGGTGGGGAATGATGTTGGTCACATGGTATCTAGTCAGGAAACATTAAATAATAAATGCTAGGGTTCAGTTAACATTCTTCTACTTATGCTGTTAGAGACCCAAGTGTATTGAGAGCCATAACTACCCAAGACTTTCCCTGAGGCCCTGAAGAGAAGACTAAGGGAACATCAATTCTGTGTCTTTGTTTAGGAACAGACTTTGCAAAGCCAGTCTGGGGCTGGTGCCAGTACTTTCAAGGCATCAAGGATGTATTTTCTGGAGATGTCTCACTATACAGGAATATGATTATCAGTCCCAAGGCCACTATTACTTTGTCTGTAATTGTCATGAGACATCCTTTGTTCCCCTTGTCCAGCATTGTTTAGTTAGCTCCTATTGGCATAGTTCCATTGTATGATAGTTTCTTCTAAGTTTGTCCCTTCTGAAGACAGCATATGAGATGCTGTACTTTATAATAATCTTGCTTGGCAGACAAAATAGAGTATTCAGGACCTCCTGAGAAAACGCATTCTGTTCTCTTTATCTGTGATCCTCTGAACCAGTCTTCCCAGGATGCTGTCACAAGAATGACTTTGTGGTCCAGGAATGGTGTCAGCCCCATATTAGGATGTGTCATTTTTACTGGTCAGATTCTTGATTGCTATGTTTTCCTTTCTCCCTTCAAGAACTAGAATATCAGTTCTGCACACCTGCCACTCATTCACAACATGGCTTGAATAATTCAGCATCAACACTGAAAACAAATTAAGTACAAGTTAAATCCCTGTGCTCCAAAAAAATATGGGACTTTATTTATCATTCTTTGGAAAAAATTCAAATTGGATTTCTGACCTGCAGATTAGAAATAACTTGAATATATTATATGGACCCCATTATAATGCACACATGCAGGAAATAGCATCCTGGATGGCTGTCCAAGGTTCAGAAGGGTGTTTCAGAGATGTTGCATGGGATGCTGCAGTAAGAAAGTCTCTGCACAGCCAGTACACCATGGAGAGACAGCCTCTAGATGGGGGAAAAGTCTGTTCCCCATTCATTTCACCTGTAATGAACATCCATAATACATGAAGAAAGAAAAATCTTGAACATCCAAATGCTCAATCCACCAAAGTCTGCAAAGGTTTTGAGCAAGATATTAAAAATTACAAACACATTATTCAAACGGTTTATGAAAAAAGATCAAAATTATACTGACAGAGAAAGCACAAGTTAAATCTACATGACATTCCATCCCAACCCATTGAAGACAGCAAACATTTAGAAAATAAATTCCACAAAGTTGGTTAGAATGAAAGGGGAAAGAACCCCCTCTTTTGTAGTAGTAATGGAATGTATCTACTGTGGCCACTATGAAAATTAGTATAAGGTTTGATTAAAAATTACAATTCAAATTATGTGATCCCTCTATACTTCAGGGAGATCATGCTTTAGAACTTGGTTTGACTGTGAAAATATGCAATTGGTATTGATATTGAACTGACTGAGTGGATGTTGAGTCACAATAATTCATACAATAATTCATAAATTTTCTGGTATTGGCATGATGACAGTTTCTCCAGAGGGCAGGAAACAGAGGTAGTTTCATGAGATTCTGCACATGTGACTAGCCTACATTAGTATATGAACAACACAGAAAGTGCTGCGCTCCTGGCTGAATCCTCTATGTGATACTTCCCTTCCCTATCATGGACAACAGAGGACATATTGTCCCATGATTCAACTCAAGCTCTGAATGACATAGGTCCTTTATGACCCTCTCACCTCTCACTCCTATGGAAGTTCTGATGAAATACACTGAAAGATGGCCAATGGTGTTCATGCATGTGAGTGTTAAAACAGGATGGGGCCCAAGCTGCTCAGCAGGTGATTGTCCCTATGGCATTTACATCATGGACATGAATGAAATCATGGCACCTGGGGCTGCAGAATATGATCTTCACAACATGTTTTTCTTCCAGTGTTGATGAAAATTTTGCAGACCTCAGATGCAGATCCTTAGGCTAGAATTTTCCAAATGTATTCAGGAAGAATGGCACAAATGGGCAAAAGGGAACTAGGATATATACACATGGTCCCCAGTCAGCAACAGCAATAAAACAGGCACATAGACTTAAATGCATATGTGATGTTTGTTGCATGAGGAACAAGTTTTACCTCTGCTCAATCTTAGATTCTGGAAGACATGAAGAAGCTTTGTGCTTTCACTATTTCCTTCTTGCTCCTGAAGTTTTCTCTCATCTTGTATAGTTTGACAGAAACTAGCTGCTTTTGGAGAATAAAGCACAACGAAGAGGTTGATGGAGATTTGCGGACTGACTGTGGTTTTGTTCTTTTTGTGACTCCAGAACCTAAAGAGGAAGATTTTTATAATACTATGATTGATTTTAGGTAAGTCATTAGCTTCTTCATTCCCTGCATAAATGTCATGAATTAGAAGTCAATGCCTGCATAGAAAAACTCAAGGATATTCTATTCTGTATTTCCCTCTGTAATATTTGAACTTGAGAAAATTTTCTCCTTTATCGATCATTATTTTGGTATTTTCTAATGCATTTTATTGTACTATGGTTTTCTTATATTAGATTCCAATTCACTAATATGGAAGGTGGGAGAGGCAGGTTTCTCTTTCTTGTCTCCTCATGGATCTCCTTATGTTGAAAGTTGTCATTACACAGGGTCTCATGATCTGACATGAAAACACAAATGCATACCACTGGCATGAGTTTGGAGTGAAGAGGCTGTGTTACAATGTCTCTTCAAGAGTGTGCCAAGGATTCCTACATCAGCAAATATAACTAAAGCCTTCATAAAGAAGTTACTTAATTTTGGTCTCTAACCAGAGTGTACATTTTCATACATAGAAATAGAGGTGTATGACTAGTATATATAATTACATGTCAAATATTACATACATATTTGTGAGCATATATATATATATATACATATAATTTCTGTACCAATCCCTAATGTCATTCTTGAGCTAAAAATGAGTATGAAAAAAATAAATCTGTGAGCATTAGATTCTATATCAACACAGTTTTATTTTGCTTCACATGTGCCCAATCACAGATTTAGGGCATGATTAATATCAGATAGGTGATCAATATCCCTTTTAATTAATGAGTAAATACAACATTAAGAGAATTATAGGAGAACTAATATATTCTTATTGGAAAAGGAGATGCAATGTATCTACAAAAATCTCAGATTCTGAGTGTCAGATGTTAACACTGGTGACTGCAGAGCAGAGAGAGCAGGCACACACTATTGAAATTCCTCAATTTTGCTGCAATATAATGTGTCTGGACCTTTTTTGTCCATGTATTGAGGTTCCCTGTGCTTTCATTAAGCTGACATTCATCCCACATTCACTTTCATTTGCATCTAAATGTATTATAACTGTTAGCCCCAGTGTACTGTGGACACTTTGATTCTGATTGTTCCTTCACAGTATTGTTTTTCAGTTTCAGGTCAGTCAGTAGAGTTTGAATTTCTGTTGGTTCATCTTTGAAATTCTACCTCATAATGGAAATTCTCATTGATGACACTTCAAAAAGTTATCAACATGGACTATGCTTTATTGAAAAATGTATTTAAGCAAATAAATGTGCACATCATATAGCACTTAGAGGCTTTCATGCAATTATTTACATATAAATTGTGCATAACGATAAACATAATAACATCTCTATCATTTGAAACAAAACATTTGATGAACACTCAATTGTCATATGTACATATTGAATGCTGTGTAACCTTCAAGACATATATACATTATTTGTTGGTCAAGGCAGATGGCTGACATTTCCATGTTTGTCACTACTTCCTATTTATTTTTGGGGAAAGGAAAGGCTTACTACAGCTTCCACTTCCACATCACTGTCTATCATTGGAAGGCAGTCAGGGCTGGGACAGATGTGGAGGCCATGGAGGGCTCCTGTTTTTTTTATCTCATGAATTGCTCAGCCAGCTTTCTTATACCAATCATGGGCCACCTGCAAAGAGGTGGCACTGTGCCCACTATGAACTGGCCCCTCCAACATCAACCATAAATAAAAAAAATATCCTACAAACTTGCCTACAAGCCTATTCCATGCAGAGATTTTCTTATTTACATTCTTTGTTCCTTGTGTCACATTAACACAAAAACTAGCTGGCATAACCATGTTTCCCAAAATGGCTGTAGTTTCCTGAGCCTAAGCAACCCTGCATCAGCCTTCTCAAGAAGCTACAACTGCAAACACATACTCCTAGCCCAGCATCCTCTTGCTATTTTTATGTTCTATTTTACCAGTTTTCAACTACCCAAAATCCTAAAGATACTATAAATATTTATTGTGTGAAAATGTTTCAGACTTCTTTACATGAGCAGGTTCAAGTTGAATTTGTTTGATCATACCTACAGTGACTATACAGAGGGGTAGAAGTTTTTTTTTTATCAGTTTAATGGCCAAATTTAATGAAAATTAAATTTCCAGTGTCTTATGTATAAGTTAGATATAAAGTTTTCTGAGAGTACCTCATTTTTTACCCTCTGACAAAATCTATGTTTAGAAAAACCACAATGATCACTATCCTCTCCATTAGCCTAATTCAACATAGGCTCACTGAAAGACACTAAAGAAAATACATGGTGGATAATTTCAATAGAGTTAGGGGAGAAAAAGACAAAACAGACTGGCATATACTCTGCCCACAGATATTATGGGCCATATAACATGTTGGTAAGTGACTGACAACATATATAATAATCTGTCCAGTATAGCCTGCGTATGCAGTATGAAAGACCATGTAGGTTTCTGTAAGTACATTGTACTTGTACAATGATGGAATTGGCTAATGATGCATGTATTAGAAACTATTCTCATCAAGAAGCACTTGAGAGTTTACTAGAAAGCGAATTTCTAATCAGAAAGGGTAGTGAATTCCTTCTGCAAAGATTATAGTGCTTCTGTGGTTATTGTAAATTAGGAAATACCTAAAAATCATGAAGAACCTGAGGAGTCTCATCATCCAGAAATTGGCATTAATACTATTTTAGTAGAGTTTTCCCCTATTTTTGTTTTGTTTTATTTTAGTTTGTTTCTTTGTTTGTCTTTCACAGAACATTTTGCAACTTTTTGTTTACTAGTCTTTTTTTATTCTTCTCTCATAATCTACATCCCAATAGTAGCCTTCCCTCTCTCCAGTTCTCCTAGTTCCTACCCCAGCTTTCCTCTCTGCCCTCTTCCCCCATCCATTCCTCCTTTGTTTGCTTTCAGAAAACAGTAGGCCTTCCAGGGATATCAAATGAACATGCCATAACAAGATGCAATAAGGCTAGGAACAAACATTCATAACAAGGAGGACAAGGAAACCTGGTAAGCAGAAAAGGGTCCCAAGAGCAGGCAATAGAGTCAGACACATCCCCACTTCCACTGCTAAAAGTCCCAATAAAGCTCCAAGCTAAAAACTCTTAACATATATGCATAGGACCTAGTGCAGACCCATGTAAGGCTCTGTGATTGTGACTTCAATCTATGTGATCCCCTATGAGGACTGCTTAGTTGATTCTATGGGCTGTATTCTCATTGTGTCCTTGACCACTCTGGGTCATATATCCTTCCTTCCCCTCTTTTGTAGAGTTCTGTAACTCTGCCTAATGTTCAGGTGTGGGTATCTGTGTCTTGTCCTCTAAGCTATAGTAGGAAGCCTTTCTGATGATGATTGGACTAGGCACTTTTCTATGGGTATAGCAGAATAGCATTAGGAATCATTTCATTTACTTATTTTTTCTTTCCTTCCTTCCTTCCTTTCATTCATTCATTCATTCATTCATTCATTCATTCATATCTCTCTCTCTCTCTCTCTCTCTCTCTCTCTCTCTCTCTCTCTCTGTCAATTATTTTTTATTTTACCCTAGGTTTCTGAGCCATCCAACTTGTCATTCCTAGCCATCTAGATGGTGTCTATCATAGATTCTCTTTCATGGCTTGGGTCTCACAGTAGACTAATCATTAGTTGATCATCTTTGAAGATCTGAGTTGCCACCACAACAATGCATCTTGCAGGTAGCACAGGTATACGCTGAAGATTTTGTGGTTGGAGCCTAGCCTAGTTACAGAAGATGGTTTGTTAAGGCTCCATATCCTCCATTAATAGGAGTCCTTGCTGGTGTTACTCTCGTAGGTTCCAGGAAGTTTCCAATGCACTAGGTTTCCTCATGGTCTCCTAACTGCCCCCTATTCCAGCTGTCTCTCCACATTCTCTCTCTTTCTCTATTCCTCCCTCCCCATGTTGTCACTCCTGTTCACATCTCCACCCTCTACCAGTCCACTTGTAAAATCTATTCTATTACAACTCATAGGGAGATCCTTTCTTATTTAGCCTCTGTGGGTCTGTGGATTGTAGTGTGATTATCCTTTACTTAGCAGCTAATATGCACTTACAAATAAGAACATGCTATGTTTGTATTTCTAGATCTGGATTGTCTCACTCTGTATATTTGTCTAGTTCCATCCATTAGCCTGCAAATTTCATGATGCCATTTTTTTACTAACAACTCAGTAAGAATTCATTTTGTAAATATACCACATTTTCTCTATCCATTCTTTTCATGATGGTCATATATATTGTTTCCAGTTTCTGGGTGCTGTGAAAAATGCCCTATGAACATAATTGAGAAAGTGTCCTTGTGTAGGATGGGGGCATGAACTGAGTCTATGCCCAAGAGTGGCTGAATCTTGAGGTAGATTGATTCTCAATTTTCTTAGAAACATCTACATTGATTTCTAAATTAGCCACACAAGGTTTTCACTTTTTTTTTATCAGCAATGGAGGAATGCTCCCCTTGCTCTACATCCTCTCAAGCATGAGTTCTTATTTGTGTTATTGATCTTACATTCAGACAGGTGTAATATGGAATCTCAAAATAGTTTTGATTTTTATTTCCATGGTGGTTAAGAATGTTGAACATTTCTTCTCCATGTTTCTCAGGTATTTCAGATTCATCTGATGAGAATTCTCTCTTTAGATCTGTACCCCATTTTTTAATTGAATTATCTGGTTTGTTGGTGTCTAGTTACTTGAATTTTTTGTATATTTTGGATATTATCCCATAATACAAGGTGGAGTTGTTGAAAATCTTTCCCATTCTTTAGGCTTCTGTTGTGTCTAATTGGCAGTGTGCTCTGTCCTTTGTCTTGCAGAAGTTTTTCAGTTTTATGAGGTACAATTTATTAATTTTTGTACTTAGTTCCTGTGCTATGAGTGTTCTGTTTAGGAAATTATCTCTTGTTTCAATACATTCAAGGCTATTCCCTAATTCTTCTTTTTTTTCATTCAGTGTGTATGGTTTTATGATGAGGCTTTGATCCACCTGAACTTTAGTTTTTTTGCAGGGTTATAAATACAGGTCTATTTGCATTCTTCTACATACAGACATACAGTTAGACCAGCATCATTTGTTGAAGATGCTTTCTTTTTTCCATTGTGTATTTCTGTATTACTTATCAATATCTAGGTGTCTATTGGTGAGTAGATTTATAACTGAGACCTGAATTTGATTCTATTGATGACCATATTTGTTTTTAATGCCAACTTCAAGGGGTTTTTCTTACTATAGCACTATAGTAGAGCTAGAAGTCAGGGATAGTTATACCTGTGGCAGTTCTTTTATTGTTTAGGATAGTTTTAGCTATCCTGGGTATTTTGCTTTTCCGTACGAAATTGAACATTGTCATTTCAAGATCTTTAAAGAGTTATGTTTGAATTTTAGTGGAGTTGCATTGATTCCAGTAGATTCATTTTGGTAGAATTGCCATTTTTAATTCCACTGATCCACGAACATGGTAGATCCTTTCATATTCTGATACCTTCTTTAATTTCTTTCCTCAATGACTTAAAGTTTTTGTCAAACAGGCATTTCACTTGCTTGGTTAGGGTTATATCAATGTACTTTATATTCTTTTTGGTTATTTTGAAGGGTGTTGTTTTCTCTGATTACTTCCTCTATTCATCTGTGATTTGTATACAGCAGTGTTACAGATTTTTTAAAGTTATTATTTTATTATTATCTTATTTCCATCCACTTTCCTGAGGTTGTCTTTCAGCATTAAGAGTTCCATGGTATTTTTTTTTTGAAGACAGATTTTCTCTGTGTAGCTTTGGTGCCTGTCCTGGATCTCTCTCTGTAGACCAGGCTGACCTCAAACTCATAGAGATTCATCAGGCTTTGCATCCCACGTGCTGGGATTAAAGGCATGCACCACTGCTGCCCAGCTCATGGTAATTTTTAAATTTAGATTTGCTTATAGTATCGTGTCACTTGAGAGTAGCAATACTTGATTTCTTCCTTTCTGATTTACATTCCTTGATCTACTTTAGATGTCTTATTTCTCTAGCTAAAATTTCAAGTCCTATTTTGAATATATATGGAGACAGTGAGTTGAAGCCCTGCTCTATTCCTGATTTTAGCAGAACTGCTTGGAGTTTCTCTCCATTTAATTTGATGTTGGCTATAGCTTACTGAAAATTACCTTCATTATGCTTAGGTCTGTCCCTGTATCCCTGATCTCTTCAAAAATTATCAAGAAAGATTTTTGGATTTTATCAAAGGATTTTTCAGTATCTAATATGATAATCATGCAGGGTTTTTTTAGTTTTTTTTTAATGTTTATTTTGTATTACATTTGACAGATTTTTTTTATGTTGAACCATTTCCAAATCTCTGGGATGAAGCCTACTTGATCATGGTGGATGATCTTTTTGATGTGTTTTTCTTTTTATTCCATTATTTTTATTAAGAGATTTTCTATTCATTTTACAAATCAACCACAGGTTCCCCTGTCCTCCCTCCTCCCACCCCCCAGTTTTCCCCCAACACATCCCCCATTCCCAAATCCTCCAAGGCAAGGTCTCCCATGGGGAGTCAGCAGAGCCTGGTACATTCAGTTGAGGCAGGTCAAAGCCCCTCCTGCCTGCACCAAGGCTGTATAAAGTGTCTCACCACAGGCACTAGGTTCCAAAAAGCTGGCTCATGAACTAGGGACAGGTCCCAGTCCTACTGCCTGGGGGTCCTCTAAACAGTTCAAGCTAAACAACTGTCTCACTTATCCAGAGGACCTAGTCCAGTTCCATGGGTGGTCCTCAGGTATTGGTCCACAGATCACATGTTTCCACTAGTTTGGGTAGTTGTCTCTACTTTTTTCAATCATGGTCTTAATATCTCTTGCTCATAGAATCCCTCCTCTCTCTCATCAATTGGACTCCTGGAGCTCTGCCTGGGACCCTCCTGTGGTCTGCTTCCATCAGTCACTGGATGAGGGTTCTATGATGTCAGTTAGGATATTCAGCCATCTGATCACCAGAGTAGTTCAGCTCAGGCACCCTCTTGACCATAGTCTTGCCAGTAGTCTATGGTGGAGTCATCTTTGTGGATTTCTGGGGACCTCCCTAGCACTCTGCTTCTCCCTATTTCCATGGTGCCTTCATTTATGGTGGTATCTCTTTCCTTGTTCTCCCACTCTGTTCCTGATCAAGCTCGAACCTCTGGCTCCCCTAAGCTCTCATTCCCCCTCCCTTGCCCTTCATTAACCCCTCTCACTCCCAGTTTACTCATGTAGATCTCATCTATTTCTCCATCAATGGGTGATTCCTGTGTCTTTCCTAGGGTCCTCCTTACTAGCTAGTCTCCCTGGAGCTGTGGGTTACAGTGTGGTTATCCTTTGCTTTACATCTAGTATCCACTTATGAGTGAGTACATACCATGTTTGTCTTTCTGAGTCTGGGTTACTTCACTCAAGATGATATTGAGTTTTCTAGTTCCATCCATTTGCCTGCAAGCCTCATGGTGTCATTGTTTTTCTCTGCTCAGTAGCACTCCATTGTGTAAAGTACCACATTTTCTTAATCCATTATTCAGTTGAGGGGCATCTAGGTTGTTTCCAGGTTCTGCCAATTACAAATATCTGTTGAGATTTGCTTTGTTACTGAGTATGTGGTCGATTTTTGAGAAGTTTCCATGGGGTGCTGGAAAGAAGGTATATTCTTTTTTGTTAGGGTGGAATGTTCTGCAGATATCGATGAAGTCCCTTTGAGTCATCACATCAGTTAAACCCTTCATTTCTCTGTTAAGTTTCAATCGGGCAGATCTGTCCAGTGGTGAGAGTGGGGTGTTGAAGTCTCCCGCTATTAATGTGTGGGGTTTGATGTGTGTTTTAAGCTTTATTAATGTTTCTTTTACATATGTGGGTGCCCTTGTATTTGGGGCATAAATGTTCAGTACTGAAACTTCATCTTGGTACCTCTTTCCTGTAATGAGGATGTAATGTCCTTCTCAATCTCTTTTGATTGATTTTAGTTTGAAGTCTATTTAGTTGGATATTAGGATAGCTACACCAGCTTGCTTCTTAAGACCATTTGATTGGAAAAACTGTTCCCAGCCGTTTACTCTGAGGTAGTGTCTATGAAGTTGAGATATGTTTCTTGTATGCAGCAGAAAGATGGGTCCTACTTTCTTATCCATTCTGTTAGCCTGTGTCTTTTTATAGGTGAATTAACTCCATTGATATTAAGGGATATTAATGACCAGTGATTGTTAATTCCCGTTTTCTTTTGGTAGTAATGTGTGTGTATTTCTCTTCTTTGGGATTTACAGTTAATGGGGTTATCTATTGCCTGTGTTTTCTTGGGTGTATCTGACTTCCTTAGTTTGGAATTTTCCTTCTAGTGCTTTCTGTAGGGCTGGGTTTGTGGATAGATATTGTTTAAATCTGGTTTTGTGTTGGAATGTCTTGTTCACTCTGCCTATGGTGATTGAAAGTGTTGCTGGGTATATTAGTCTAGGCTGGCATCCATGGTCTCTTAGTTTGTGCATTACATCTGTCCAGGTCCTTCTGGCTTTCCAAGTCTCCATTGAGAAGTTGGGTGTTATTCTGATGGGTCACTTGGCCTTTTTCCTTTGCTGCTCTTAATATTCTTTCTTTGTTCTGTATGTTTAGTTTTTTAATTATTATGTGACAAGGGGACTCTTTTGGGGGGGTCTAGTCTGTGTGGTTTTCTATAAGCTTCTTGTATCTTCATAGGTATTTCCTTCTTTAAGTTTGGAAAATTTTCTTCTGTGATTTTGTTGAATATATTTTCTGTGCCTTTGAGTTGGTATTCTTCTCCTTCTTCTATCCCTATTATTTTTAGGTTTGGTCTTCCCATGGTGTCCCAAATATCCTGGACATTTTGTGTTATGACTTTTTTGGCTTTGGTATTTTCTTTGACTGACGAAACTATTTCCTCTATTGTATCCTCTACACCAGAAATTTTCTTTTCCATCTCTTGAATTCTGCTGGTTATGCTTGCATCTGTGCTTCCTGTTTGTTTACTCAGATTTTCTATTTCTAGCATTCCCTCTGTTTGTGTCTTCTTAATTGTTTATATTTCCCTTTTTGGGTCTTGAACTGTTTCCCTCACCTGTTTAATTGCTTTTTCATGGTTTTCTTGGCTTTCTTAAGGGATTTATTGATTTCTTCCAATTTTTTGTTTGTCTTTTCCTCAATTTTTTTATTGATTTCTTCCAATTTTTTGTTTGTCTTTTCCTCAATTTCTTTAAGGGAATTTTTCACTTTTTCTTGAAAGGCCTCTAGCATCTTCATGAAGCTATTTTTAAGGTTGCTTTCTTCTACTTCTTCTACATTGTGATGTTCAGGTCTTGTTGGAGGAGCACTAGGTTCTGGTGATTCCATATTGCTCTTTATGTTGTTATATGTATTTTTGCCTTGGCATCTGTCCATGTCCTCCTCTAATAGATATAAAAGGTGCCTGTGTCTGAGTTGCTATTGGTCTACTCTGTGCTTGTTGTGTCTGTGTCTCTGGGGACCCCCCCCTCTGTCCAGTCTTAGCTCTTGGTCTAATTGGAGCTGGCAGATTCTGTATCTCAAGGAGCTGCTATTGGCCTAATCCAAGCTAGTTGATTCTGTGACTCAGAGCCGCTCTTGGTCTTATCAGGGCTTTTGGTCCAGTCAGAGCTGACAGATTCTGTATCTCAGGAAGCCTCTCTTGGTCCAATGAGAGCTGGCAGATATGTCTCAGAAAGCCACTCTTGGTCCAATGAGGGCTAGTGGATTTCCCGTCTCAGAAAATTACTCATGGTCCAATGAAAACTCTAGTTCCAACGAGAGCTGGCAGTTTGGTTTGCGTGCCTCAGGAAGCTACTCTTGGTCAAATGAGAGCTGGCGGTTTGGTTTCTGTGCCTCAGGAAGTTACTGGGGTCACAGGCAGATGGGTATTGGGACAGGGCATGTAACTTGTAGATTGCAGGGCCCAATGGGGTGTTTTGATGGGGGGGGGGCTTCCCACAGGAGCTTTCCCTGCTGGCCAGCAACTGGGGCAGTGTTGGGCGGGGGTTCCCGGGGACTGACTGTGTCTCAGGGCCTGGGTCCTAGGGCTTGATGTGTTCTTATATTTGATTTGTGAGGACTTTACTGAGTATTTTCACATCTATGTTCATGATGGAAAATGGTCTGTAATTCTCTCTGTGTGGAATCCTTGTATGTCTTGGATATCAGGGTAACTGTGACATCATAAAATGAGTTTAGCAATGTTTCTTCTATTTCTAGTTTGTGAAAATATCTGGTAAATCAATTTTATCTTTGAAAGTCTGATAGAATTTTGCTCTAAAACAGGCTGACCCTGAGCTCTTTTTTGGTTGGGAAACTTTTCATGTTTGCTTCTATTTCCTTAGGGGTTATAGGTCTATTAATGTCCTTTATCTGATCTTAATTTAACTTTAGTAATTATTATCTATCAAAGTGGGATTAAAGGTGTGAGTAACCACTGCCTGGTTTATCTGATGATGTTCTTAGCATTTGGATTGGTGGATTCCAGTGTTCTCCTAAGTCAATTGTAAAAGGTTTTTTATCTATTGGTGGGCAAGGAATGGCTGTTTCAGAGAGAACTACGTAATTAGCCTTATTGGATAGGCCTGCAGCATTGCAAACTCTCCACAGTACTGAAGTCTTAGTCAGCCAGTCAGTCTCTGACAATCAGATAGATGCAGCTTTTTTTTCAGGAGTGTTGTTCACACGGCAAGCATTTGACCAACTAAGCTGCATCTCAGTTCCTTGGGTGAATCTTTTGATATTCATCTCTCAATTTATATGGAATCATTGTTTTACATTAAAATAAAACACTGAATTTTATCTGGACTGTTTAGCAGTGTTTCTCAAAGTGGGGTCCAGGGATCTCAGAAATTATTCAGATATTATTGTTTAAAATATTTACTCCAGCAGGATGGTGGTGGCACATGCCTTTAATCCCAGTACTCGGGAGGCAGAGGTAGGTGGATCTCTGTGAGTCTGAGTTCCAGCCTGGTCTACATAGCAAGTCCCAGAACAGCCAGAGATACCCACAGAGAAACCCTGTCTCTCTAAAAACAAAAACAAAAACAAAAAAAAAAGGAAAAAAGAAAAAGAAAAGAAAGAAAAGAGAAAGAAAGAAAGCTAGATGTGGTAGTTCACAACAGTAATCTCGTTGTGTGGGAGGCTGGAGCAGAAGGATTGCTTTGACTGCTATGCCGGCCTGAGCTATGGTGAGTTCCAGGCCAGAAAATACACAGAAGGGTGTATACAACTGTCTTCAAAGAACTTCCCCAAATGTTTTTTGGGAAATTAAATGTTTTCAAGTTGTAGATAGGGGCTTCCAATGTCATCATGGATGAAGGAGAAAGGAAAGTCACAGTCACATTTATGTTCACACAGTGTCCATCTGTGTGCATGCAGTTCTCTCTCTCTCTCTCTCTCTCTCTCTCTCTCTCTCTCTCTCTTCCTCCCCCTCTGTTCCTCCCTCCCTCCTTCCCTCCCCCTCTCTCTCTCCCTCCCTCCCTCCTTTCTTTCTTTTTCTGTTTTTGTTTGTTTTGAGACAGGGTTTCTCTGTGTAGCCCTGGCTGCCCTGGAGCTTGCTCTGTGGACCAGGCTGGCCTTGAACTCACAGAGATCTGCCTGCCTCTGCCACCCCAGTGCTGGGGTCAAAGGCATGCACCACCATTGCCAGGCTTAGTGCAGGTTTCTTAGCCCTCTATCTAGTCAGGCAGAACTGCTCCCGTGGAAGGCCTAAGAGGAGGATTTAGTCATTGAATTCCAACACACATATTTTAGATAGAAAGGGAAGAAACAGTTTTTATGATTAGCTTTAGGCTTCTGTTAGAAAGGACTTAACACCCTCTGTGAGTAGATTCAATTGAGTTGTGCTTTTGGTTTTTTGATTCAATATCTTATACATGTGTGTTATCAGGGCTGCTGTGTGTAGTATTCAGTTTGCTGCTTCAGAGGCGCTGTGAAATAACAAGTTTAATGAATCAAATGACCAGAGTATTTTTTGAACTAGGTACAAATATTTTATCACCAGTTTTTATTTAAAAACCAGCCAACCAATTAATAAAATGATATTATGGTATTTTATGGCAGAAATGGACTATAAAACTCTGGAAAACAAGCAATTCTCTGTGACTCATCTGATTGTTGGCTTATATAAAACCACTGAATTGGGGTAACCAGGTTGGTTATCATTTAAATTCAGTGTTGTGTTTTACAAAATAAGCTTATGTAATATATGCCAATATGTATGAATCTCAAATTCTCATGAAATACTCTTAGAGATTCATTGTATGTTTGAGTGGTTTCCTTCCATGACTGAAGGGAGGGGCTGAAGAGTGATATGGATGGAGGTTTCCAGAATATGAAGAATATTGGAATTCTTAGGCACTCTCCTGTAATACAATGGCTTATCAACTACTTGATTATGAGCATGCATCAAAAATAGATTAAGTCCCATGAGCAAAAGAAAATACAGTTTATTTGTTGTTGTCTGTCCAATGCCCAACTAGGTAAGAGTGAGTCCTCAGTGATTATTAGATGACTGAACAAATTGATGGACACATGATTCACACTATTGAAACCAAAGATTGGCCAGATGAACTCAATGATGTGACTATCATATGACAGAACTAAGTACAAAATTGAATAGAATTTTTATCACACCGACCTTTTCAGGAATGCAAAATGTTCATGTCACAGATTTCAGCTACATTCTCCTAAGCCAGTTTATATTTTAATGTTTTTCTCTAGCTCCACTATTCATTTCATATCCTTTAATTTCTATCCATTTTACATTGCTATTTGTCTATGTATTTTCAAGTGCATGTTATATTTTTGGTTTACAAACAAAGGACTTGAATTTGTCTTAAAAATATCTATCAAAGAAATTATTCATTTCTTTTTTATTTTCCAATTTTGAGAAGTACAGGTTCTTAAAGATGACCTGATGATTCTTT
This sequence comes from Peromyscus attwateri, assembly GCA_902168425.1. Classification (NCBI taxonomy): domain Eukaryota; kingdom Metazoa; phylum Chordata; class Mammalia; order Rodentia; family Cricetidae; genus Peromyscus; species Peromyscus attwateri. The sequence goes on along the minus strand of CABHPP010139021.1, from coordinate 9,548 downwards.
GTGTTTCTACTTTTTCCCCTATGCTTTTATCATTTTGTTGATTTGGACATTCTCTTTGTCTTTTAGTTCATTTGGATATGGTTTTCTCTGTCCTGTTGATTTTCTTAAAGAATCAACTCTTTATTTCATTGATTTTTTTTCTGTTGTTATCCCTGTTTCTATTTTTATTAATTTCAGCCTTCTGATTCCTTCCTTCAGTCTACTTCTCTTGGGTGTGCTTGCCTCTATTTTTCTAGAGTTTTCAGGTGTGCTATTACATAGCTAGCATGATATCTCTCTAATTTTTTGATAAGGCTTTTAGTGCTAGCACCACTTTCATAGTGTCTCATAAGTTTTGGTATGTTGTGTATTCATTTTCATTGAATTACAGAAAGCCTTTAATTTCTTTCTTTATTTCTGTCTTGATCGAGTAGTCATTCAGTAGAGAGGACTTTCCTCATGAATTGTAGTTTTTCAGTTGTTGCTGCAATATAGATTTATTCCATGGTAGTATGAGAACAGAGTGTTATTTTTTTCTTGTATCTGTGGAGACTTGTTTTGTGTCCAAGTATGTGACCAATTTTGGAGAAAATTCTGTGACATGCTAAGAAGAGGGCATATTCTTTTGTGTTTGGGTGAAATGTTCTGTAGACATCTATTACGTCCATTTGTTTTATAACTTCTGGTAACTCCAGTTTTTCTCTGTTTCATCTTTGTCTGGAAGACCTATCTATTGGTGAGAGGGGGATATTGAAGTCTCCCACTATCAATATGTGAGGGTTGATATGTGATTTAAGCTTTAGTCATGATTCTCTTACAAACATGGGTCTCCTTTTATTTGGAGCATAGATACTAAGAAAAGAAACATCATCTTGGTTGATTTTTCCTTTGATGAAGTTGTAGCATGTTTCCCCATCTCTTCTGATTAATTTTGGCCTAAAGCCTATTTTGTTAGAAAGTAAGATGGATACAAAAGCATGCTTCTTGGGTCCATTTGCTTGGAAAATATTTTCTGGCCCTTTACTCTGAGGTAATGTCTGTCTTTGATTTTAGGATGTGTTTTTTTTATACAGCTGAAGGATGTATCCTGCTTTTGAATCTAATCTGTTAGTCTGTGTATATTTATTGGGGAAGTGAGTCTGTTGATATTGACAGAAATCACTAACCAGACACTGTTAATGCTTGTTATTTTGTTGTTGTTGCTGGTAATGTGTGTGTGTGTGTGTGTGTGTGTGTGTGTGTGTGTGTACTTCCCTTATTTTGGTTTTTCTGTTGTGCTACTATTTTCTGTGCTTTCTTAGGATTAATTAACCACCTTTGATTGATGTTTTCCTTTTAGTACCATCTGTACGGCTGAATTTGTAGATAGATATTGTTTAAATTTTTCATTATCATGCACTATCTTTTTTTCTTCATCTATGGTTATTGAAAGTTTTGCTGGGTATAGTAGTCTGTGCCACATTCTGTGGTCTGTTAATGTATGTAGGACATGTGTCTAGGCTCTTCTGACTTATAGTCTCCACCGATAAATCAGGTGTAATTCTGATAGTTCTGTCTTCATTATTTATTTGCTCTTTTTCTTTTGTGGCTTTTATATGATTTCTTTGTTCTGTGTGTTTAGTGTTTGATATTTATGTAGTGAGGGCACTTGTTTTTCCTTTCCAGTCTGTTTGGTTTTCTGTAAGCTTCCTATACATTTATAGTCATGTTCTTCTTTAGGTTATAATGATTTTCTTCTGTGATATTGTTGAGTATATTTTATGGGCCATTGAGCAGGGATCCTTCTCCTTTGATTTCTATTATTCTTAGGGTTGAGCTTTTCAGGGTATCCCGGATTTCCTTGATTTTTTTGTCACGAATTTTTTTAGATTTAACATCTTTGATTGATGGATCTATCTTATTACCATTTCCATTTTCAGGAAATTTTAATGATTTCCTTCAACTCTTTTTCTTTTTCTTTGCTTTCTTTAATGGATTTATACACTTCCCATTTAAGGACCTCTATCATCTTCATAAAGTTAATTTTAAGGTCTTTTTCTTGTGCTTCAGATGGGTTGGAATATTAAGGATTAGCTCTGGAGGTGGCAAATTGACTTGGCTGTTGTTGATTGTGTTCTTACATTGGTATTGAGCCATCTGTGTTTGAGATGATTATTGGTCTACATGTTGACTTCTGCATCTTACTTTGTTGGATGGGTGTTTCCTTTCTTGTGTTTCTTCTGTGATTTTCCAGACTATGTTGACTGTCTCTGAGCAGAGGGTGTCCACTCATGTTGTGAGATAGACTTCTGATAGATGGGGTAGCCACTTGGGAAACAGAGGGTTCTCTGCCCACATTAGGTGTAGGGACACTGCACTCAGCTGTGGAGGGATTGGGGCTAGGGTGGGTACAGACTAAGAGTGTGAAGGGAGTCCCATGGTATGAATCCTCCCTGGAGTTTTGATGGTTTGGTGTGGCCTGTGCTTTTTCAGGGGGCTTCTAGTTGACTTGGGTGCCAGGATTTTTTTTTGATTTTTTTCCTTTTTCTTTTTTTATTTTATAAGATAATTTAATTTTACATATCAGCCACAGGTTCCCCGTCCTCCCTCCTCCCACCCCCCACCATCCCCCCAGCCCACCCCCCATTCCCATCTCCTCCAGGGCAAGGACTCCCCTGGGGATTCAGCTCAGCCTGGTAGATTCAGTCCAGGCAGGTCCAGTCCCCTCTCCGCTTCACCCAGGCTGAGCAAAGTGTCCCTGAATAGGCTCCAGGCTCCAAACAGCCAGCTCATGTACTAAGGACAGGTCCTGGTCCCAAACAGTTCAAACTAATCAACTGTCTCACTTATCCAGAGGGCCTGATCCAGTTGGGGGCTCCTCAGCTATTGGTTCATAGCTCCTGTGTTTCCACAAGTTTGGCTATTTGTCCCTGTGCTTTTTCCAATCATGGTCTCAACAATTCTTGCTCATACAATCCCTCCTCTTTCTCGCTGATGGGAGATCCCAGCTGGATCAAGAACAGAGGGGGAGAACAAGGAAAAAGAGACCATGATAAATGAAGACCCCATGGGAATAGGAAGAAGCAAAGTGCTAGAGAGGTCCCCAGAAATCCACAAAGATACCTACTTCCACAATAGACTACTGGCAATGGTGGAGAGAAAGCCTGAACTGACCTACTCTGGTGATCGGAGGATTTTGTTTTTTACTTTAGGATTTTTCTAGCCACACATTTTTATTATTAAATTTCTTTTTCTCTATATTTAACATTTATTGATACTTTTGAGACTTCACATCGTGCATATTAATCTCACTTATCTCCCCATTCCCTCTTACCTGCTGCTGGCCATGAAACCTCTCCACTGAAAGAAAACAAAGTTTAAATCAAACCCAAGAAGAAGGAGAAGGAGAAGAAGAAGTAGGAGAAGAAGGAAGAGGAGAAGGAGGAGGAGGGAGAGGAAAAGGAGGAGGAGGAGGAGGAGGAGGAGGAGGAGAAAGAAGAAGAAGAAGAAGAAGAAGAAGAAGAAGAAGAAGAAGAAGAA